>SJYA01001174.1:160087-270839 GCA_006410615.1 Neotragus moschatus | reverse complement strand
GTCTCTGCTTTTCAATATGCTATCTAGGTTGGTCACAACTTTTCTTCCAAGGAGTATGCATCTTTTAATTTCATGGCTGCAATCACCATCTGCAGTGATTTTGGAGCCCAGAAAAATAAAGTCTGACACTGTTTCCACTGTTTCCCCACCTATTTCCCATGAAGGGATGGTACTGGATGCCATGATCTTCATTTTCTGAATGTTGAGCTTTAAGCCAACTTTTTCACTCTCCTCTTTCACTTGATCAAGAGGCTCTTCAGTTCCTCTTCACTTTCTGCCATAAGGGTGGTGTTGTCTGCATGTCTGAGGTTGTTGTCTGCATGTCTGAGGTTGCTGATATTTCTCCCGGCAATCTTGACCCCTTATGCTGCCTTATTATTTCCTCCGTAATGATCACCACCTGCCACTGGGCACTTATCTATTTGTTCATCTGTTTGTGTCTCCCTCTCTAGAATGCAAGCTCCACAAGGACAGACTTTTTATTGACTTCTGTGTAGCTATATCCCTTTGGTCTAGAAGAATGCTTGGCATATGGCCAGAACTCAGTAAATATTTAAAGAATAAGTGGATAAATGATACTCAACAAAACCAACTATTTGTATCCAGCAAAACTCCCCAGTTCTCTCAGGCTTCTATGCTACCAGTTATAGAAATGTCTGAGACATCAGGAAATCTGAAGTCAGATTTGTCTCCGGAAGACACAAGAACATGCTTACTTTTATTTCCATTTTCCATAAACGGTAAATAGGCTACTACGGTCCTTGATGGCAGAGTCCATGCCTCACATTCTCTATACCTCTCACGTTCAGTGGCTGATGGCAAGGGTGGTAAAGAATCCGCTTGCCAATGCGGGAAATGCAAGGGATGTGAGTTTGATCCCTGGATCGGGAAGATCCCCTGAAGTAGGAAATGGCAGCCCACTCCAGTATTCTTGCCTGGAAAATTCCACAGACAGAGGAACCTGGGGGGCTACAGTCCACGGGTCTGCAAAGAGCTGGATGTGACTGAGTGCACACACACAGAGAGGCGGTGGGCTTCCACCCTGCCCAGGAAAAAAAAATTCAATGACACAGATGTAGGACTTGATCCAAGAGACATTCAATATTCCTGGAAGCTAATCCAGGGCTTTAATGACCTACGCATCTGTACTAACAGGATTAAAAGGCAGTACACATTTTCACTCAATATAAGACAATTATTTGCCATGTTATCCAAAGCAATAATTGGTATAAACAGGCTTCAACATACCTGCTTGTTTAGCTTCAATACAGGCAATATTTATTTCTTCTTTCAAGTCCCAGTTTTCATTGGCTATAGCTTCCCCCACTTTAACAAATCTTCCAACTGCCAAGTTGACGGCTTGTCCTACCCGCTGAATTGCTTGCAGAGTTTTATCAGACTTTTTGGTATTATCTTTATGATTAATAAGTGTGGTGATCTAAAAATAAAAGATAAAAGCAAACTGCTTAAAATTTATCTCAGTATTTTTTTTTAAAGCAATATCACAAAGACCAAGAAAATCAAGCCCAGCATACTACACTAGCCTAATAAACTCAACTGATTGATAGCTTTAAAGCTTCAACCCAGAGACAACCAGCGAACACCTTGCATCTCTCCTGAGGTCAATGTTTCCTTTAATAACAATTCCAAATTTACCTGAGGGGGATTATCAAGGGCACACATTTCTGTGAACCCTCCAGACAGATCAACAAATCATAAAGATAGGAGAAAAGTAGAAGAGGGTGGACTCTTACATTCAAAGAATCTACAGGAAACCAAAGCACTTCAGGTCTAGATTCTTCGACCGTGACTTGGGCTGCTGTGAGAGTAGAGACAGCATTTGTTCACTGGGTACTTCACTCTGCTGCCTAGGGCAGTGTGTACCTTGTACAAAATGCTATGTGAACCACAGATGCTTACTGATATAACCAGACACTTAGAAGGACCAATGGAATCTATAGTGACATATAAAAATATTTAAAGAAGGTTACGTGAAAACTGTAAATCCCAAATAGTACATGTAAACTGCATATAACTTTGAAATGGTTTCTACAATATACTAACAAAGATCAGAATAGAGAATTAAGAGGAAGAGGCTTGTTCTTTGATCAGCTACTATGTGGCAAGCACTTTATGTATTATGGTATTAATAGTTTTGTATGTTTCTTGGCTCTGCCATTACTAGCTAAATCATCTAGGGAAATTTACTTAAAAATCTCTCTAAATTTCCTCATCTCTCATACTGTTTTTCAAATTTTGAAAATGTTCTAGAGGATACATCACTGAACAGGATGAACACAATCCTGCCCTCATTCTGTTTACAGTCTAACCAGATAACAATAATTCAATTGTACACAATATATTTGTTGAACACCTAGCATATGCCAAATAAAATTCTAGGCAATTTTTATGGCCTAGAAACAGCAATGAACAAGAAAGAAAAGGCCCACAATCTCATGGAGCTTACATTCTAGTGGAGTGAGGGGAGACACAATAATCACACAAATAGGTTAAGAAATTAACATAAATGCTATGCAAAACGTTAAAATAAGCAATGTGACAGAAAGTATGTGTGTAAGCTACCGGAGATTAGGTGACCTTCACTCTTGAAGAAGTGATCTAAATGATATCATGGTTTTCCCTGGCGGCTCAGAGGGTAAAGCGCCTGCCTGCAATGCGGGAGACTCGGGTTTGATTCCTGGGTCAATGGCAGCCCACTCTAGTATTCTTGCCTGGAGAATGCCATGGACCGAGGAGCCTGGTGGGCTACAGTCCACGCGGTCACAAAGAGTCGGTTTACGACTGAGGGACTTCACTCACTTTCACTAAATGATATCAAGTAGAGAGGCTGGTAAACATGAAGGGATAAAGTATTGCAGGGAGAAGAAATAACTGTTTAAGAAAAATAAGGGAAGAAAAAGGAGGGGCATCCTTCAGAATGAGACTGTTCTTTTATTTTTCAAAGAATAAAGACCAGAAGTGGTTAAAATAATGGGCAAGAGGACAAGTGTAAAACCAATATCCAACAGGTAGGCAGGGACCAGCCAAAGGCTGTGAATTGGAATAGAGTTTTTATTTGACTCTGTGTGACAAGTCATTCAACAATTTTTGAGGACAGTGGTATAATCTCATTAGTGGTTTTAAAATGTGTGCTCCAGTTCTTCAATATTTCTCCTTTCAAGCTTCATTTCTCTCCCCTTGAGTGAGATGAAATCAGTGACCCACTTCTAACCATTAGAATATAGTAGAAGCAAGGATGTACCTCTGAGAGTAGGTATTAAAACACATTGTGACTTACCTTTCTCTCTCTCTCTCTGGGATCAGTCACTGTGGAAGAAAATCAGCTACCAAATCACAGAGGACAATCAATGCTATGGAGAGACCCACGTGGTAAATAAATGCTTAGAAGAGTGTCTGGTATTTAGTAAACATTAATCACTGCATGCTAAGTCACTACAGTCCTGTCTGACCCTTCCAACCCCATGGACTATAGCCCATCAAGCTCCTCTGTCCATGGGATACTCCAGGCAAGAATGCTGGGGTGGGTTGCCATGCCTTCCTCCAGGGGGCTTTCCAACTCAGGGATCCAACCCGGGACTCCTGCATTGCAGGCAGATTCTTTACCATGTGAGCCACTAGGGAACTGCCTGCAATGCAGGACACCTGGGTTGGATCCCAGGGTCAGAAAGATCTCCTGGAGAAGGGAATGGCTACCCACTCCAGTAATCTTGCCTGGAGAATTCCATGGACAGAAGAGCCTGGTGGGCTACAGTCCATGGGCAGAGTCAGACATGACTGAGTTATGTGAAAAGTCACTAACACTTTCACATAATGATTAGATGTTATCCAATTTACATTTCTAGAATCTCTGTTCTTTCCTCATGTTTGTGATGCTATCTTATTTTCTAGAATAACTGACAGCAATCTCTTGATTGAAATGGATTATCTTAGTTTATTTTGTGGGATGCTAAGAAGAGAGGTGAAGATCCAGGAAGGGAAAAAAAAAAAAAAAAAAAAACCTAGCAGGTGGCCAGAAAACAGAACACAGTCTTAATTCCTTGAGACCTGAAAAACAAAGGAATCAGCCCAGGACAGAGAAGTTCATCTCTGGGCTTAACTCACTAGTAAACTCTCAAAATTACTACATATAAAAATCGACTAATCTGCTATAGAAACCAACATAGAAGAAAGCACACTGAATCATGTTGAGGTCTTTAAAAGCAGGAAAAGGGGCTCTTTCACTCACTTTTTACACCATTTCTGTATTTTACCTTTGCAATAAAAACACCTTTATTCACATACACAGATCAGCAGAGCGCCCCATATGGACTCTGCCTCTCCAGCGTGGTGAGACCAGCGATCCTGAGAGCTTCCAGGACAGTGCAGTGAGAATGGAGAAGACAGGGGAGCTACCCTAGAGATTTCAAGCCTCTGCGTAATGGTGAGTGGAGTAAATCTATCACAGACAGGAAAAGACTGGTGGGTGTTAGAATAACATTCCAGGCTAGGGTGGGGCTGTGTGGCAGATTTCCCTCTTCCCTTCCTTGGATAAAAGCATTGTAAGACTGGGAGTGGGAGTTTTGACAGGAAGAATAAAGTGATTATTAAAGAAGGTGGGTGCTGCTCTGCAGGAATTGTGCTTGGGACTTAGCCCAGAGTAGGTAAAAAAAAAAAAACAACTGAATTACAAAACATACAATAAGTGAGCTTATATAATAGATATTTCTATCATTTAAAGAAATGACAGGAAGGCAAAACACACTTACCATCGACCTTCAGAAAACACTACACCAGCCCCTCTGAAAATCCAGGTGCCCTATGAGTCCCTCACTTTCCAGATCACCCCCTCACCAGCCAAAAGAAACCACTGTCCTAATTTTGTGCTCAGCATCCCCTTATTATAACTGTTGCACCTATGTTATATCCTTAAATGATACATGGTTTTGTTTTGCCTGCTTTGAACCTTTTAATTTTTTCTCCTTAACATTTGAGATTCATCCAGACTGATAATTATAGCCATGGTTCATTCATTTCACTGCTGCAGCAGTATCTCATTTTATGAACCTAGCACTCTTTATTTAAACATCTTTATTGCTAAAAGACGTTTGGGTAGTTTTCAGCTTGGAGCGTTAGAAGCAAACTGACGATCAACATTCCAAACTATGTCTCTAACACACGTGCAGGATTTTCTCTTAGGGTGTGGATTTAAGAGTGAAATTACTGGGCGTAGGTAATACCTACTGTCAACTTTAATATATTACATCAAATTGTTTTCCAAAATGGTTGTACTACTGACATTTCCATTAGCTCCGCATTCCAGCGCTTGTGCTCACTGTGGTTTTAACTTGTACTTCACTGATTTCTAATAAAGTTGAGCATCTTTTCACATATGTGCTAGACATCGAAACCTCTTCTACAACATGACTATTTATTTTACCAATTTTTAATGGGTAATCTTATTTTTGATTCATTGGAGTCCTTTATTTATTCTGGGAGCTACAATCATTTGTTGGTTATTTCTGTTGGAATCATAGTTTCTTGTTTTATGGCTGATCCTTTCAATTCTGACAAAGATTCATTTTAATGGAGCAAATATATTAATCTTTGCTTTTGGTCTATTAAGAATTCCTTTCCCACCATGAGGTGGGGAAAATATTGCCCAATTTTTTTTGCCTAAAAGTACTGTAAGTTTTTACTTTCATATTGATATTTTTAATCCATTTGGAACTGTTTCTGTATATACTGTGAGACAGAGATGCAATATCATGTGCTTCTATTTAGATAACCAATTATCCTCATTTTTTAAAAAGTTCTTCCTTTTCCTACTGACAAGAAGTGCCCATTCTGTGAATTACCAAGTTTCCATATACGTGTGATTGTTCCTAAGTTCTCTACTCCGTTTTACTAGTCTCTTTGTCCATCTCTGTTAAACCCACATTGTCTTCATTACTCTGCTCCGGCTGCTGCTAAGTCGCTTCAGTCGTGTCCGACTCTGTGCGACCCCACAGATGGCAGTCCATTAGGCTCCCCCATCCCTGGGATTCTCTAGGCAAGAATACTGGAGTGGGCTGCCATTTCCTTCTCCAATGCATGAAAGTGAAAAGTGAAAGCTCAGTAGTGCCCAACTCTTAGCAACCCCATGGACTGCAGCCTACCAGGCTTCTCCATCCATGGGATTTTCCAGGCAAGAGTCCTAGAGTGGGTTGCCATTGCCTTCTCCAGCTTTATAATAAGACTTGAAATCTGGTAGAGCAACTCCACCCACCTTGTTTCTCTTCTGATATTCTTGGGTTCCTGCTCTTTCATATAAATTTTAGAATTACTTTTATCAAATTCTACTCAAAAAATCCTGTTGAAATTTTCATTGGAATCGCATTAAATTTACACACCAATAGGGAAAATTGGGAGCTTCCCTGGTGGCTCAGATAGTAAAGAATCTGCCTGCAATGCGGCAGAATCAGGTTCGATCCCTTGGTCAGGAAGATCCCCTAGAGGAGGAAATGGTAACCCACTCCAATATTCTTACCTGAGAAATCCTATGGACAGAGGAGCCGGATGGGCTATAGTCCATGAGTTTGCAAAGAGCTGTACATGACTGAAGCAACTTGGCACAGGGAAAATTGATATGCCCATGACATCAGGTCAATCTAGCCAAGAATATGGTACTTCTTTCCCATTTATTTAGCTTTATTTTGGCCTTCTCATAAAATTCCCCACAAAGCTTAGCAACTCTTTTACTAGACACATATATACACATATTTTGCTTTCACTTTTATTCTAACTGGTATTTAAAAATTTAAACAAATTTTTAATGGAGTATAAGTTGATTTATAACTGGTATCATTTTTTCTACTTTTCTATTATTAATGCAGAGCAAAGTGCAGCTGACTTAAGACTCTTACACTGAGTGAACTTACTAAACCTCTAAAATTTTTAAAATTTATTTGTAGACTTCTTTTCTCTATGTAGATAATTATACTTTGATTTTTCCTTTCTTATCATTATACCTTTCACTTCGTGTCTTGTTACATTGGTTATGATTTTGAGTACCACTGAACAGAAGCTATGCCAACAGGTATCCATCCTCTTGTTTTAGTTTTAAGAAAATGTTTATTTTAAATTTGACTTGTTGCTATGATGTTAAATAGATGGGGAAACAACGGAAAGAGTGACAGACTTTATATTCTTGGGCTCCAAAATCGCTACAGATGGTAACTGCAGCCATGAAATTAAAAGACACTTGCTCCTTGGAAGAAAAGCTACGACAAACCTAGACAGCATATTAAAAAGCAGAGACATTACTTTGCCAACAAAGGTCCATCTAGTCAAAGCTATGGTTTTTCCAGTAGTCATATACGGACATGAGAGTTGGACCATAAGGCTGAGTTCCGAAGAATTGATGCTTTTGAGCTGTGATGTTGGAGAAAACTCTACAGAGTCCCTTGGACTACATCAAACCAGTCAATCCTAAAGGAAATCAACCCTGAATATTCATTGGAAGGACTGATGCTGAAGCTATATTTTGGCACCTGATGTGAAGAGCCAACTCCTTAGAAAAGACCCTGATGCTGGGAAAGATTAAAGGCAGGAGGAGAAGGGGACAACAGAGGATGAGATGGTTGGATGGCAGCACCGACTCAATGGACATAGTTTGAGCAGGCTCCAGGAAATGATGAAGGACAGGGAAGCCTGGCATGCTGCAGTTCATGGGATCACAAGTTGGACATGACTGAGCGATTGAACAACAACTTCTATTACTAGTTTGTTATGTGCTCTTTATCACGATGAAGAGTTGAATTTAACCGAATACTTCCCTGGTGGCTCAAAGGGTAAAGAGTCTGTCTGCAGTGTAGGAGACCCAGGTTCAATCCCTGGGTCGGGAAGATCCCCTGGAGAAGAAAATGGCAACCCACTCCAGTAGTCTTGCCTGGAGAATTCCATGAACAGGGGAGCCTGGTGGGCTACAGTCCACAGGGTCCCAAAGAGTCGGACATGACAANAGAGTCTGTCTGCAGTGTAGGAGACCCAGGTTCAATCCCTGGGTCGGGAAGATCCCCTGGAGAAGAAAATGGCAACCCACTCCAGTAGTCTTGCCTGGAGAATTCCATGAACAGGGGAGCCTGGTGGGCTACAGTCCACAGGGTCCCAAAGAGTCGGACATGACAGAGCAACTTCACTTTGACTTTTTTTCCTGCATCCACTGAAAAGAACATGTTACCTTTTCTAATATGTGATGCAGAAAATTATACAGGTACATTTGTCCATTACTGATGTAACACTGCATTCCTAGAAAAAGGCCAGTAGTCCAGAACTTTTTACTTAGAGCCAGAAGAGGTTAAATGATCTGAGTAGAAACTGCTTAAAACTGACTAAACTGTTCAAGAATAGCCCTATTTCCTCACCTCAGACCCTATCTCCTCTAGGGTATCATTGCTGACTCATCCACACCTGCTCTGAGCTCTTAGAGCATTTACTATTGATGATGTTCACCTGACACTTGCAATTCTGTACCTGTCCTAACTCCCAACTAGAATACAAGTCCCTCGAAGAGTAGTAACTAGAAAGCTTACAACAAATGCTTGCCTAAAAAGCTTAAACTAGTCTAATGGATACGGTGGTAAAACATGAGTTGAACAATAATGCAGCATCCTTAGAAAGATGAGACTCCCGGACATGAGTTTTCTAGAGAGCTTCACTCAATTCCACTCAGTTCAGTTCAGTCCAGTCACTCAATCGTGTCCTACTCTTTGTGACCCCATGAATCGCAGCACGCCAGGCCTCCCTGTCCATCACCAACTCCCANTGCGACCCCGTGAACTGCCAGCACGCCAGACCTCCCTGTCCATTACTAACTCCTAGAGCCCACCCAAACCCATGTCCATTGAGTCGGTGATGCCATCCAACTATCTCAGCCTCTGCTGTCCATTCTCCCCCCGCCTTCAATCTTTCCTAGCATCAGGGTCTTTTCAAATGAGTCAGCTCTTTCCATCAGGTGGCCATTCAAGTATGACATAAATCTAATCCCTAACGATTATACAGTAGAAGTGAGAAATAGATTTAAGGAACTAGATCTGATAGAATGCCTGATGAACTAGGGACGGAGTTTCATGACATTGTATAAGAGACAGGGAGCAAGATCATCCCCAAGAAAAAGAAATGCAAAAAGACAAAATAGCTGTCTGAGGAGGCCTTACAAATAGCTGTGAAGAGAAGCCAAAAGTAAAGGAGAAAAGGAAAGATATACCCATTTGAATGCCGAGTTCCAAAGTATAGCAAGGAGAGATAAGAAAGCCTTCCTCAGCGATCAGTGCAAAGAAATAGAGGAAAGCAATAGAATGGGAAAGACTAGAGATCTCATCAAGAAAATTAGTGATACCAAAGGAATATTTCATGCAAAGATGGGCTCAGTAAAGGGCAGAAATTGTAAGGACCTAACAGAAGATATCAAGAAGAGGTAACAAGAATACACAGAAGAACTGTCCAAAAAAAGATCTTCACGACCCAGATAATTAAGATGATGTGATCACTTACCTGGAGCCAGTCATCCTGGAATGCGAAGTCAAGTGGGCCTTAGGAAGGATCACTAGGAACAAAGCTAGTGGAGGTGATGGAATTCCTGTTGACCTATTTCAAATCCTAGAAGATGATGCTATAAAAGGGCTGCACTCAATATGCCAGCAAATTTGGAAAACTCAGCAGTGGCCACAGGACTGGAAAAGGTCAGTTTTCATTCCAATCCCTAAGAAAGACAGTGCCCAAAGAATGTTCAAATTACTGTACAATTGCACTCATCTCACATGCTAGTAAAGTAATGCTCAAAATTCTCCAAGCCAGGCTTCAGCAATATGTGAACACTGAACTTCCAGATGTTCAAGCTAGATTTAGAAAAGGCAGAGGAACCAGAGATCAAATTGCCAACATCTGTTGGACCATCGAAAAAGCAAAGGAGTTCCAGAAAAACATCTATTTTTGCTTTATTGACTATGCCAAAGCCTTTGACTGTGTGGATCACAACAAACTGTGGAAAATTCTGAGAGAGATAGGAATACCAGACCAGCTGACCTGCCTCCTGAGAAACCTATATGCAGGTCAAGAAGCAACAGTTAGAACTGGGCATGGAACAACAGACTGGTTCCAAATAGGAAAAGGGGCATGTCAAGGCTATATATTGTCACCCTGCTTATTTAAATTATATGCAGAGTACATCATGAGAAATGCTGGACTGGAAGAAACAAGCTGGAATCAAGATTGCTGGGGGAAATATTGATAATCGCAGATATGCAGATGACACCACCCTTATGACAGAAAGTAAAGAAGAACTAAAGAGCCTCTTGATCAAAGTGAAAGAGGAGAGTGGAAATGTTGGCTTAAAGCTCAGCATTCTGAAAACGAAGATCATGACATCCAGTCCCATCACTTCATGGGAAGTAGATGGGAAAACAGTGGAAACAGTGGCAGACTTTGTTTTTTGGGCTCCAAAATCACTGCAGATGGTGATTGCAGCCATGGAATTAAAAGACGCTCACTCCTTGGAAGGAAAGTTATGACCAACCTAGACAGCATATTAAAAAGCAAAGACGTTACTTTGCCAACAAAGATACATCTAGTCAAGGCTATGTTTTTTCCCAGTAGTCATGTATGGATGTACGAGTTGGACTATAAAGAAAGCTGAGTGCCGAAGAATAGATGCTTTTGAATTATGGTGTTGGAGAAGACTCTTGAGAGTCCCTTGGACTGCAAGGAGATCCAGCCACTCCATCCTAAAGGAAATCAGTCCTGAGTGTTCATTGGAAGTACTGATGTTGAAGCTGAAACTCCAATGCTTTGGCCACCTAATGTGAATAGCTGACTTGGAAGAAACTCTGATGCTGGGAAAGATTGAGGGCAGGATAAAGGGATGACAGAGGATGAGATGGCTGGATGGCATCACTGACTCAATGGACTTGAGTTTGAGTAAACTCCAGGAGTTGGTGATAGGGAGACCTGGCGTGCTGCAGTCCATGGAGCTGCAATAGTAGGACACAACTGAGAGACTGAACTGAACTGAATATTCCATTATGTATATTTGGAATACACCCCCCCCCCCACATTTTTTACATTCATCTGTTAATTTAGAGCAGAGTCTTTTAGTTTTTCACCATTTTACAATTGAGTGTGATGTAGATTTGTAATACCTGACCTTTACTATGTTATATTTCTTTTACACCAACTTTGAGATTTTTCTATCATGAATTGTTTTTCTATCATGATTGGATATTGAATTTTGTGAAATACTTTTTCTGCATGATAGAGATGATTGGAGAAGGAAATGGCAACCCACTCCAGTCTTCTTGCCTGGAGAATTCCATGGATAGAGGAGCTGGTGGGCTCCAGTCCATGGGGTCGAAAAGAGTTGGACACGACTCAGTGATTATCACTCATAGAGATGATCATGTGGTTTTTATTTGTTTCTTAGTGTGGTGTTCCACATTGATTTGCCAATGTTATATTATCCTCACATTCCTAGAATTAATCCTACTTGATCATGGTGTATGATTATTTTTATATATCATTTGGATGAAATTGCTAATAATTTTTTAAGGCTTTTTGTATCTATATTCATCAAAGTTATTGGCCTGAAACTTTCTTTTTTGTAGTGTCTTTATCTGGCTTTGGTATAAGGATAGTGTTAGTCTTGTAGAATAAATTTGTGAGTGTTCATTCTCTTCAGTTTTTTTGAATAGTTTGAGAAGGATAGGTATTAGCGCCTCTATATGTTTTGGGTAATATTCTCCTGTAAAGCCGTCTGATGCTGGACTTTCTTTGCTGGGAATTTTTTTTTTATTATTATAAATTCATTTTCACTAGTAGTGAGTAATTTGTTCAGATTGTCTGTTTCTTCCTGATTCAGTCTTAGCAGTGTGCATCTTTCTAGATATTTGTTCATTTCTTCTAGATTGTTTGATTTGTTGACATATTACTATTTGTAGTATTGTCTTGTGATTTTTTGTAACTCTGTGGTATCAATTGTTATTTCTCTTCTTTAATTATTTTTTTTTTTTTGGTCCTCTCTCATTTCCTTTTGATGAACCTTGGCTGTAGTTTATGAGTTTTTATCTTTTCAAAAAATCAGCTCTTGGTTCCATTGATCTTTTTGTTTTTGTTTTTATGCCACTGATTTATTTATTTCCTCTCTGTTCTTTATTCTTACCTTCCTCCTGGTGACTTTGGGCTTTGTCCTTCTTTTCCTAATTCATTTAGATGGTAGGTTGGGTTGTTTATGTGAAATTTTTGTATTTTCTGAGGAAGGGCAGTGTCACCGTAAACTTCCATCTTAGAACTGCTTTTGCTGCATCTCATAGATTTTGGGAAATTGTATTTCCATTTTCAGCTGTTTCGGGGTATCTTCAGATTTTCTGTTTTATTTGCTCATTGACCATTTGTTTTTGGTAGCATATTGTTTAGTCTCCAGGTATTTGTTATTTTCTGTTTTCTTTCTGTAATTGATTTCAAGTTTCATACTATTGTGATTGGAAAAAACGTTTTGACGTAATTTATATCCTCTTAAACTTGTGATTTGTGGCCTAGAATTTGCTCTCTTCTGGAAAATGTTCCATGTCCACTTGAAAAGAATGTGTATTTTTCTGCTCTGGGATGGAACATCTTGGAGATATCTATTTAAGGCCACCTGGTTTATTGTGTCATTTAAAACTATGGTTGCTTTATTTATTTTCTCGTCTAGAAGATGTGTATATATATCCATTGATGTATATGGAGTGTAAACGTTTCCTATTATTATCATCTTATTGTCGATTTCTCCCTATATGTCTGTTAGTATTTGCTTTATATATTTAGCACTAGTCACTCAGTCCTGTCCATTCTTTGCGACCCCATGAATTGTTGCCTGCCAGGCTCCCCCATCCATGGGATTTTCTAGGCAAGAATACTGGAGTGAGTTGGCATTTCCTTCTCCAAGGGGTATTCACAATCCAGGGATTGAACCTGGGTTTCCCACACTGCAGGCCGCCCCTTTACCATCTGAGCCACTAGGGAAGCCCCTTATGTATTGTGTTGGGTACATATATATTAAGGAATGTAGCATCTTCTTCCTGTACTTATGCCTGTATCATTATATAAGGTCCTTCCTTGTCTTTTGTTAAAAGCTTTGTTTTAAAATTCTGTTTTGTCTGAAATGAGCGTTGCTACACCCACTTTCTTGTCATTTCTGGTTGTATGAAATATCTTTTCCTTCCCTTCGCTGTTGCTCTGTGTGTCGCTCTGAAGTGAATCTCTCGTATATAGACAGGTCTTTATCTTTCAGTCAGTCAGCCACCCTATGTCTTTTGATTGGGACATTTTGTCTATTGACATTTAAAATGATTCCTGATAGGCAGATCCTTACTGCCATTTTATTACTTGTTTTCCACTTGGTTTTGTAGTTCTCTGCTCACTTCTTCTGTTTGTTTCTTTCCTTATGGTTTGATTTTCTTTAGTAGTTTTCTTGTGTTTCTTTCTAGTGTTTTTGGTATCTATTGTAGGTTTTTGATTTGTGATTCATGTATGTTGACCTATAACCATATCTACTTGTTTTTAACTGGTAGAATTTGTTTTTTACTGCTTCAGTCGGTCATCTGGAATTGGAAAGTACCACTTTAAAAATTGTATTAGTTTCACAATAAATAGTTCTACTATTTGGGAGTATTTCCTTGTCATTATTTTTTCCAAACAGAAATCACCTTGTTTCTGAAACTAAATATAGGAAATAATTTTTTCTGTCATTCCATTGTGCTCTCCACCCATCCTCTCCTTTCTATAAGGCCCTGTGGTCTATAAGTGCTTATTAACTCATAAGAAATGAGTTTCCTCATTCCACTTCTGTAAGATATCATTGTTAACTGTATTGTCTACCTAGTATATATGTCATTAGCCATGTGTCCTTTGACCCTCGTTTCCTCAGATGAGGGTGAAATGGCATTACACACAAAATAGATCTAGTAATGTGGGTAATATCTGCCCACATAGGTGCTCTTTAAATGTCAAACTTGTTCCTAAAAAATTGGTTATAGTCCATGCCTTCAAGGAGAGTCTAAGTAGTTTTTTCATCTTTCCCCTAAAACTCATATAAAATATGATAGTAACTTAGTTTCTTCTCCTAAATGGCATCCTATCTGTTCCCTGCCAAAGCTTTTGATACTTTTTTGTGTATTGAAAGGAGACCTCTTGAGATTGTTAAATTGTAGCCCTAAATCTATTTCTCCATTCCAAACCACTACTCATAAACACAGTTCTGAGCCCACTATCAGACACTCTTGGCAATCTGAATCCATTCAGGTTGCTATAATAATAACATAATGAATGGCTTATTAACATCAGTTATTTCTCACAGTTCTGAAGACTAAAAAGTCCATGATCAAGGCGCTGGCACTTTCACTGTCTGCTGAGGGCCTACTTCCTGATTCATAGCTGTCTTCTCACTGTAATTTCACATAGCCAGAGGGGCAAGGTAGCTATCTGTAATCTCCTTATAGGTGCACTAATCCCTGGCATGAAGGCTCTACCCTCAAGACCTAATCTGCTTCCAAAGAACTCATTTCCTAATACCACTACCTTGGGGATCAGGATGTCAACATCTGAATTTAGGGGTGTAGGTACAAGCATTCATTATATAGCAAATAACATCTTTTTAATGGAAAGAACATGTTTAATTTTTGTAACTTTTTATTTTGTGTTAACAAAATAACAGTTAACAGTTAACTGTTAACAAATAATGTTGAGAAAGTTAACAGTTAACAGTTAATAAATAATGTTGAGAAAGTTTCAGGTGAACAGTGAAGGGATTCAGCCATACATGTACATGTATGTGTGTATGTGTGCTTAGGCATGTCTGACTCTTTTGACCCCATGTACTGTGTAATCCACCAGACTCCTCTGTCCATGGAATTTTTCAGGCAAGAATACTGGAGTGGGTTGCCATTTCCTATTCCAGGGGACCTTCCTGACCCAGGAATTGAACCTGCATTTCTTGTGTCTGCTGCATTGACAGCCAGATTCTTTACCACTGCACCACTGGGAAGCCCATCCATGTATCCATTCTCCTCCAAACTCTCCTTCCATCCAGGCTGCCATATCACATTGAGCAGAGTTCCATGTGCTATACAGTAGGTCCTTATTGGTCATCCATTTTAAATACAGAATTGAGGCATCATGTTCTAAGTATTTTATTTAATAAAGCCTGTGTCTAATTTGGTACTTCAATACTTCTTTCCTTGGCTTGGTTAAAGACCTTTCTCTTACTGTGTTTGTCTTTCTCCACCCCCCTCTTTTTTTTAATGCTGTAAAATCCAAATCCCATATTCACTGCAAAAAAATTTCAACTGAGATGTTACAAATGAGATAAGAATTTAATATATTGTCCTTCTAACAAATATATACTAACCTCTTTAAGTCCTTTTTATAATAAGATGAGCATTCATAAGTCAAAAAGGAATACCATTAATCAGTTAACTTCATTTTATTATAGGGCTTCCCTAGTAGCTCAGCTGGTAAAGAATCTGCCTGCAATGGGGAAGACCTGGGTTTGATCCCTGGGTTGGGAAGATCCTCTGGAGAAGGGAAGAGCTACCCATTCCAGTATTCTGGACTGGAGAATTCCATGGACTATTCAGTCCATGGGGTTGCAAAGAGTCAGACATGACTGATACTTATTTTTTATCCCTTCATTTTCATCTCTCTTTCTTGTCTGGGGGAAGAACCCATTATTTTATTAACACTTACTAGTTGTGAATAAGTGTTATTTTACCATATTTTCATTATAGATATTACAAATGTCTACAGTTGTGAAATTTGTTGAAACTGCATCACTGTTAATTTTGGTAATAGAATATTCTTTTTTATGTTTAGTAATGAATAACTTTCAGTTCAGTTCAGTTCAGTCGCTCAGTCGTGTCCGACTCTTTGCGACCCCATGAATCACAGCACGCCAGGCCTCCCTGTCTATCACCAACTCCCGCAGTTCACTCAGACTCACACCCATCCAGCCATGAGATGCCATCCAGCCATCTCATCCTCGGTCGTCCCCTTCTCCTTCTGCCCCCAATCCCTCCCAGCATCAGAGTCTTTTCCAATGAGTCAACTCTTCGCATGAGGTGGCCAAAGTACTGGAGCTTCAGCTTTAGCATCATTCCTTCCAAAGAAATCCCAGGACTGATCTCCTTCAGAATGGACTGGTTGGATCTCCTTGAGAAATAATCTATTCCCCTGTGGTGGGCGTTATAGTAATAACATATCTTTCTCTTTTGCTTAGTCTTTCCAAGCTGTGTGTGTGTGTGTGTGTTCATTATTTGTGGAGCTGCCGCTGTTATGTTCTGTGACGTGTGTTAAAGTTGTAAAATATACTCAACTTGGTGGCCCTTGCCAGGCCACATTTAGTAATTTTGGGCTAATCTTTTGGTGTTTTGCCAGCATGCTATCCACAGAAGCCAACATGAATTCTATGAAGCTATTTATTCTGTTTTTAATTGATACCATGTGTGAAGCATTGATGGCTGCCAAGAGTTTCAAGAATGAAAATATTCAGCATGGTTATGGATCTTCTTCCCAGAAACATTTGGTAGTGATTTCTCTATTTCTCTGTGGATCCTTTGCTATCAAATATAATTAAGAATATGAAAAGACAACCTAAAACTGTGAAATTTTTAAAAACAATTTGAAGAGAGTAAATTGGATAGCCCTATATTTAAAGAGGGCTTCCCTGATGGCTTAGTAGGTAAATAATCTGCCTGCAATGCAGGAGACCCCAGTTCAGTTCTTGGATCGGGAAGATCCGCTGGAGAAGGGATAGGCTCCCCACACCAGTATTCTTGGGCTTCCCTTGTGGCTCAGCTGGTAAAGAATCCACCTGCAATTCAGGAGACCTGGGTTTGATCCCTGGGTTGGGAATATCCTCCAGAGAAGGGAAAGGCTACCCTCTCTAGTATTCTGGCCTGGAGAATGTCCATAGACAGAGGAGCCTGGATAGCTACAGTCCACGAGGTCGCAAAGAGTCGGACACCACTGGACAACTAAGCACACAGGCTTTCTCATCCTTGCCTTTGTATTATGAGTTAACTCTTTTTCCGAAGGTTGACAATGGACTCTTCAATTTTGAAAGTCATTATGAGACTCATTTGTCCTTGATAGGGTCAGAGTAAACCTATGATTATTGCTGCTTAATCATTTATCATGGTCTCCATTGAGAGATTGAAAGGATGGATTCAATCTGAATAAAGACAACATATTGTCTTTTGTAACTGGCTTCTTTCACTTAACATATTTATAAGGTTCATCACCTTTAAAGTATGTACCAATACTCCACTTCTTTTTATGATCCAATAATATTTGATGCAACTATCTTATGTTTTATTCATTCATTCATCATTTTATGGACAGTTGGATTTTTGCTGATTATTATGAATGTTGCTGCTGTGAATATTGTGAACATGTTATTGCATGGACATATGTTTTCATTTTTGAGGGATATATACCTAGCAGTAAAATTGCTGGATTATATGGTTACTCTGTGTTTACTATTTAAGGAGCTTTCAGAATTGTTTTCCAAAGTGGCTGTGTTGTTTTATGTTCACACCAGCAGAGTGTGGATGTTCTAATTTCTTCCCATTTCAGCAATGCTTATCTGCTTTTCTGTTTTAACTGTAGCCTCCCTAGTTAGTGGGGGCTTCCCTGGTGGCTCAGAGGGTAAAGCATCTGCCTGCAATGCAGGAGACCCTGGTTCAATTCCTGGGTCAGGAAGATGCCCTGGAGTAGGAAATGGCAACCTACTCCAGTAGCCTTGCCTAGAAAATCCCATGGATGTAGAAGCCTGGTAGGCTACAGTCCATGGGGTCGCAAAGAGTCGGACACAACTGAGCGACTTCACTTCGCTTCTTCACTTCCTAGTGAGTACAAAGGGTTATCACTTGTGGCTTTGATTTGCATTTCCCTGATGACTAGTGATATTGAGCATATTTTCACGTGTGTGTTGGCCACTTGTGTATCTTTTTGGAGTAGTCTATTCAGGTCCTTTGCATATTCTCTTCTCTGTTGCTTTTAACTTCTCTGCTTTTAACACAGCCCTGGTCAGCCATGTTATGTTTCATTTCTATAGGAATGATTGGTAAAACAGTTTTGTCTTCTTGCTTCTAAGAAGCAAAGGATACTGGATACTGGATAAGTATCCTTATAAGCAAAGGATAAATAAAGGATACTGGGAAATCATGAATTCTTTTCTGGGCCTTTTACTATAAAGAGAGCTTTTTATGAAGCCATGCGAAATATCAAGTGAAGACACATAGTTCCGCTTAGCTATTTTGTCCACAGATGACATTTCCTTTATTTTTATATGAAATTAGCAGAGTGCTTTCAGATGGAAAACTATTAGAGATATTTTAATAATAATAATAGTAAGCATCTATTGACTTCCTGAGTGCTTTCTATGTAGTAAGCACTGTATACTATAATCGTTATATTTATTATATGATTTAATCTTATGGAAAAAAGTTCTTTATGTGATAAGGTACTGTTTTCTTCTGGGAGGCTGACAGAGGTTAAATAATTGCCCAGAGTCATCCAGCTAAAATGTTGTAGAGCCAGAATTCAAACCCAGGTCTACCTGAATTCAGAGACAATATGTTAATCACTTAAAAAAAAAAACCACAGCTTTATTGAGATATAATTCATATACTGTCAGTCTGTGTTTTTGCTGGTCATGTTTTTGTTCATTGCCCTTGTCCTGTTCTGATATTAAATGGATAAGTCTTTTTGTGAGCATTAAGTTTGAACTCTTTCCTTTATAATTCTCTATTTCCTTTGTGATACATTAATGCATAAGATTTCAAATTATTTAGGCTTTACATAGAGGTCCTAATGAAAAAGATATTTGAGCCGAAATAGATTGATTTTTGGTGCTTTCTGGGTTATTTATTGAATTTTGTATTTTAAAGATGTATTGACATGTCTCTTCATATATGCATGCTCAGTCACATCTGACTCTTTGAAGTGTTTTTATCCTACTTTAGATTTTTATATTAATAACATCACATTTACTTTAGATAATGAAAGCATCCTTCATGCACATTTCACAAAACCATTGTGATTTTTCTGTTTTTCCCATTGTATTTTCTTTGCACATTTATTTTATACTTTCCATCTTCTCAATTTACATTTTACTAGAATGACTTTTTATGTAGCTACAGATTTTCATGGCTTAATTATTTTCCATTGAGTGAAAGTATCATGTGTAATCAAATAATTCATTTTCAATTGAATTCTAAAGTTTTATAATTAGTTTAAGAAGTAATTACATATGTAAAGGTTTTCCTTTCTTTTGAATTCTTTTCTTGAACTAAATATTTTAGAGTTTTATGGATATTTTATGATCTTATGGTTGGTTTACTTTTTAATGTTAATTAATTTTTTATTGTTGATTGGTTTACAATATTGGTTTGATTTCTGTCATATGTCAGTGTGAATTAGCCATAGGTGTAGACATGTCCCCTCCCTCTTGGCTCTCCCTCCCAGCTCCTGACCATTCCCACCCCTCTAGGTTATTACAGAGCCCCTGTTTGAGTTCCCTGAGTCATACAGCAAATTCCCATTGGCTATCTCAATAAACATGGAAAGTTACTTAAAAAATAAGAATGGATAGTCACTCCCTTCTCCAGGGGATCTTCCCAACCCAAGGCTCAAACCAAGGTCTCCCACCCTGAAGGGGGATTCTTTACCAGCTGAGCCACCAGGGAAGCCCAACTAACACTAACATATATAAATAGTTACCTTATTTTTTAAGTAACTTTCCACGTTTATTGAGCATGAAATAGAAAGTTGTAGTGTAGCAATTTGTTCCTAAATTTCTGGCAGGATTATTTGTTAGTACAGAGAACAGTTCAATTATATCATCACTTCATTGAGGGCTGTATTTCTTCTTGTTATATGACAAGTCTGCTTGTTACCCCGAGGGGCCCATATGGAAAAGGAAGGTCTAAAATGAGTTTTTTTTTTCCTCACAGTGGATTTGCCCTATGTAGGCTTAGTTTTGGAGCTTTGGAGAATATTTAAGAGGAGTGGAAGTGATTTAAAGTTTTTATTTTAAAATCATTGATGTATTGTTATGAATGCTTTTAAAAGGTGTTTTAGAAATCCATCTTGTTGACTAAAGATCATATTTAAATCCATACTTTTTATTTTACACTTAAAAAGTGCTGTCATTGTTTTGCCTTTTGGGTTTATGGGCTGTAAGTGTAAAAGAGATCCTGTTTACCTCATAATTTCATAAAGTTTGTTGCCTGTTGGAAAAGATGTTCAAATAGAAGGGTTGGCAGCCTTTCAACAGTGTTCTGCCAAGTTTTTCATTTATTCTCTGATGAGTAGAAGTAGTGAGAAGATGAAGGGAAAAAGAGATGGCACAGCTTTCCCCTGTCCTATGTCCACTGCGGTGCACTTGCTGGGCAAAAATTCCCCAGGCAGGACACCAAAAACATCAATTTTAAAATAAAAATATTGAAAACTGAAGCCAGGCTGTGCAAGGTTCTCTGGATATAAAGATTTATGAGCATGCTCAGCCTTCAAGGGGCGCACAGCCTAGTAGGGGAAAGCATTGTGTTAAGTACACCAAATGTATTTGAAATTCAGAAATAGTCCAGAGGAAACATACAACCTCAAAGTAATACTTATCTAAATCTCAAGCAGCAACATCAGGTGGCAGAGGAAAAGAATATTTAGGACTAGAAGAAAGAGACTTTGTGAATCACTAGTACCTTTAGTTTTTCTTTCTTTTTATGTAAACAGTTGTACCAAGGTATAATTCACATACTATCCAGCTCATCTATTTATAGTGTGAAATTTAGTCACTTTTTGAATATTAGTTGTGCATCCACCATCACAATCAATTTTAAAACATTTTCAGTTCAGTTCAGTTCAGTCGCTCAGTCATGTCCGACTCTTTGCAACCCCATGAATCTCAGCACACCAGGCCTCCCTGTCCATCACCAACCCCCGGAGTTCACCCAGACTCACGCCCATCAAGTCAATGATGCCATCCAGCCATCTCATCCTCTGTCGTCCCCTTCTCCTCCTGCCCCCAAGCCCTCCCAGCATCAGAGTCTTTTCCAATGAGTCAACTCTTTGCATGAGGTGGCCAAAGTACTGGAGCTTCAGCTTCAGCATCATTCCTTCCAAAGAAATCCCAGGGCCGATCTCCTTCAGAATGGACTGGTTGGATCTCCTTGTAGTCCAGGGGACTCTCAAGAGTCTTCTCCAACACCACAGTTCAAAAGCATCGATTCTTCGGTGCTCAGCCTTCTTCACAGTCCAACTCTCACATCCATACATGACTACTGGAAAAACCATAGCCTTGACTAGATGGACCTTAGTCGGCAAAGTAATATCCTGCTTTTGAATATACTATCTAGGTTGGTCATAACTTTTCTTCCAAGGAGTAAGCGTCTTTTAATTTCATGGCTGCAGTCACCATCTGCAGTGATTTTGGAGCCCAGAAAAATAAAGTCTGACACTGTTTCCACTGTTTCCCCATCTATTTCCCATGAAGTGATGGGACTAGATGCCATGATCTTCGTTTTCTGCATGTTGAGCCTTAAGCCAACTTTTTCACTCTCCTCTTTCACTTTCATCAAGAGGCTCTTTATTTCCTCTTCACTTTCTGCCATAAGGGTGGTGTCATCTGCATATCTGAGGTTATTGATATTTCTCCCCANATGAAGTGATGGGACTAGATGCCATGATCTTCGTTTTCTGCATGTTGAGCCTTAAGCCAACTTTTTCACTCTCCTCTTTCACTTTCATCAAGAGGCTCTTTATTTCCTCTTCACTTTCTGCCATAAGGGTGGTGTCATCTGCATATCTGAGGTTATTGATATTTCTCCCAGCAATCTTGATTCTAGCTTGTGTTTCTTCCAGTCCAGCGTTTCTCATGATGTATTCTGCATATAAGTTAAATAAGCAGGATGACAATATACAGCCTTGACGTAACTCCTTTTCTTATTTGGAACCAGTCTGTTGTTCCATGTCCAGTTCTAAATGTTGCTTCTTGACCTGCATACAGATTTCTCAAGAGGCAGGTCAGGTGGTCTGGTATTCCCATCTCTCTCAGAATTTTCCATTACCCCTAGAACATTTTCATTACCCCCAAAAGAAGTTGTACACCTTCCATACCACCCCTATGCCCCACACCTCGCCCCCACCATAGGGAACCACTAATTTAATTTCTGTCTTTATTGATTTGCCTTTTCTGGACATTTCATGTAAATGAAGTCAAACAATATGTGGCCTTTTGTGACTGGCTTTTTAGTTAGCATAATGTTTTCAAGATTTCATCCATGTTGTAGCATGTATCAATACTTCATTCCTTTTTATAGGTAAGTACAATTGCACTGTATGGCTATACAACATTTTATTTATCCATTCATCTACCTTTTATTCATCCATTTATCAGTTAATGGACATTTGGTTTGTTTCCAGGTAGCTCAGTGGTAAAGAATCTGCCTGCCCAGGCAGGAGATGCAAGTTCGATCCCTGGATCAGGAAGATCCCCTGGAGCAAGGAATAGCAACCTATTCCAGTATTCTTGCCTGAAAAATCCCATGGAGGGAAGAGGCTGGTAGGCTACACAGTTCATGAGGTCACAAAGAGCTGGGCACAGCTGAGCACGTGTGCACCACACCTGAGCTGTTTCCAGTTTTTGGCTATTATGAATAATGCTGCTGTGAATCTCTGTTTTCAAGTTCTTGTGTGAACATATGCTTTGTTTTTCTTGGGTATATATCTAAGAGTGGAAAGGCTGGATCATGTAATTATGTTTAACCATTTTAGTAGCTGCCAGGCTGTTTTCCAACGCAGTTGTGTTTTATATCTCATCAACAGATATCTTTTCTTCTGTTCTCCCCAAATAATGGATATACTCCTAGGTAGGCATTGCCACTGGAGTGTTTTTAGCTATAATTTTCATTCTTACTAAAATGTACATGATATGAATAGTCACTGAAGAATAAGAATATCATAGAACATGTTCTGTAATATGGGAGGCTAGCGGGAAAATAGGAATCGGGAGCTGCCCTCACTAACTTTTTCTTTTAACTTTTCTGGGGCACTGTTGCCTGCCACTCAGAATGATTTTGTCATCTGTCTTTGGTAGGTTGACAGCCCTTGTTGTAATATAATAGATAGCTTTTTTGAGGGGTTTTGGCTTTTAATATTTATTTGTTTGGCTATATCACACATCATGCGGGGTTTAGTGTTGTAGCACGTGGTCCCTCTCATTGCCATGCTCGAGAGAGTTGTGGCATGTGGGATCCTAGTTCCCAAATCAGGGATCAAACCCATGTCCCCTGCATTGCAAGATAGATTCTTACTATTGGACCACAGGGAAGTCCCAGTAGATATCATCTTTGACTAGTAATCAGCAAGGACCCTGAATGGTTTGATATTTATGATATTAAGGATGTTTGTCTTTATATAAATCACTAACATTTATAGAAATTAGAATTTGAAAACCTTTGCCAATTTTCTTTCATTATCATAGGACTAATATTTTTAATTAATTATAATATTAATTGAAAGTAAAAATTACAAATATCTACCCTTTCTTGTTAAAGAGGAAGATCTTGCAGAACCTGGCCTGGTTCTCCATGTGGGAGGGACAAGTTAGTATCAAGTAACATTAACAGCTGCCTTTTGAGAAGTATGTACTTTAATTTGAGGCAATTCTCCTGGGTTTTAGATTTACATTTTCTACTTGACTCAGGTAGTCCTTAGAATTATGTCCCTTATTTTAATCATTGAAATAATTTCATATAAGTAATCTCAGTTTGCCCATGTAACAACTCTCCCTTCATTTTTCCAAACCACTCTTTTAAAAAGATGTCATATGATTGGCTAATAAATATGGAAAAATGTCAACATTGTTGGTCATTGGGAAACATACACACCAGTGAAATCAGTAATTAAAAGAAAGAAAACTGATGATATCAAACATTGGAGAAGGTATAAAGTAACTTGATATCTCTTACACTATTGGCAGAACTATAAATTAATGATACAGTCACTGTTGAAAAGTATTTGGCAGTTTCTTATAAAGTTGAATGTATACTTATGATCCAGCATTTTACTTCTAGATATTTATCTGAGTCAATGAAAACATATCCACAAAAAGACTTGTTATATGAGTATTCATTTCAGCTTAATGATTATAGCATATTTGGAAACAACTCAAATGGGTATTGTATTTATACACTGGAATGCTGCTGCTGCTGCTGCTGCTGCTACTGCTAAGTCGCTTCAGTCGTATCCGACTCTGTGCGACCCCATAGATGGCAGCCCACCAGGCTCCCCTGTCTCTGGGATTCTCCAGGCAAGAACAGTGGAGTGGATTGCCATTTCCTTCCCCAGTGCATGAAAGTGAAAAGTGATAGTGAAGTTGCTCAGTCGTGTCCGACTCTTAGCGACCCCATGGACTGCAGCCCACCAGGCTCCTCTGTCCATGGGATTTTCCAGGCAAGAGTACTGGAGTAGGGTGCCATTGCCTTCTCCGACATTGGAATGCTGTTCACCAATAAAAAGGAAAGGACCACTGCTACGTGCAACAATATGAATGAATCTCTGAAGCATGCTCAGCGAAAGGAGCCAGTCACAAAAAGTCCATACATCTCATTGTTATGAAATTCATGAATAGGCAAAATTCATCTATGAGGATAGAAATCAGCATGGTAATTGACTTGGGGTGGGGAGAAGGGTAGACTAGAAAGGGGCAAGAGACAATTTTCCAGACTGTGGTCTGTATCTAAGAGCTGTTAGATACTTGAACTATGGCTAATTCCAAATTGTGTTGTGCTCTAAGTGTAAAATGTACAGCAGATTGATGTCTTAGTATGAAAAATTATATAAAATATCTCATAATATTTTTAGGTTATTTTACATGTTAAAATGATGTTTTGGATAGATTGGGTTAAGTAAAATGACAATAATTTAAATTAATCTGTCTCCTTTTACTTTTTAAAAATGTGGTTACTAGAAAATTTTAAATCACATATGTGGCTCACATATTTCCATGATCTGTGTCAAGATGGAGATGGTGGTTACAATAGTGTGTATGTTTGTCAGGATTCATTGAAATATACAATTAAGAGTTGTACTTTTTGCAATGTGTTGTTATACTTTAATACTACAAAACTATTAAACCTGCATATTTTCGTGGTAGTGAATATGTTTGGCATTTGGTGTCCATTATTGTCTGTATTCGGATAAGGCAATGGCACCCCACTCCAGTACTCTTGCCTGGAAAATCCTATGGATGGAGAAGCCTGGTAGGCTGCAGTCCATGGGGTCGCGAAGAGTCAGACACGACTGAGCGACTTCACTTTCACTTTTCACTTTCATGCATTGGAGAAGGAAACGGCAGCCCACTCCAGTGTTCTTGCCTGGAGAATCCCAGGGACAGGGAGCCTGGTGGGCTGCCGTCTGTGGGGTTGCACAGAGTCGGACACGACTGAAGCGACTTAGCGGCAGAGTCTGTATTACACTTCATAGTAATCTTGTAATGTAGGTGCTATTTGCTCATGAGCCTGGCAAGTCAAAATAACATCCAAATTGACATGATAATATCGACATTCACATACTCTCTGTACTTCTTGTGCTTTTCCACTGTATCATGTTGCTTTTCCGCTTGTGATAAAAGTGTGAATGTACTCTGGGGACAGTACAAGTTTTGCTTCTTCAGCCATTGATTTCTAAATCTGTGCTTTGGGTGGTGGTGAATGAGTCATAGTTTTTCTGAAATTTAATTCTTTAACCACATTGGAATCTAGTAACATTGCTTCTGATGCTTCAAGGAGGAAAATGACTTCCAGTCTAAACAAATTGCCCACAGTTGGAAGAGAAAGAGCTTTTGGTGTGTGCATAAATGAAAATCAGTACATTGTACTGAAAAAGAGGGCTCATTCACTTTTAAGATTTTTCTCTCTTAAGTCCTTGAGACGGGAATGTGAGGCAGTGCTAACCCTCTGTTTTCTTAATCAGCTGTGAGTCTCTTGTAGCAAAAATTAATAGGCGTTGCAGGATCATGAAGAAAAGCTCTTTCATCCCGCCTAGCTCCAAGAGGGTGTTATATTTTCAAAGCAGAGTATTGTACAATTGAGCAATAGATAAGGAGGGGAGGGCCCTTTCCTGGGGATTCTTGACCGCTGGAAGAGTTCACTCCAGGCCATTTGTCACTGAAGTGATTTTCCCGGAAATTCCCTATGCCAAGGTTATGTTTTGGCTATTCAACCCTCTTTTATTGATTTATTTCTGAAATCATGGGGTAAGGTAGTTCTCCCTGCCCTCTCCCATCATCCCAACTCTTTGTCTGGCTGCTCCTTCAGGGCTCCATGGGGTGGGAACGATTTTCAATGGGATTGGGTTTGGAAGTTTTAGGCAGTCAATGTGGTATTACAATGGCCAATAGAAATCCTGCATTTTGTTTAAGCATCTTTCAGCGTGGTAAATATAATTTAATATGGAAATGTGATACATTGTTCCATGGCAGATTTTTCTCGGCTGTGTACAGTAAGGGTTCTGTCACCTACTGTGGATTCAGTATTTATTACTTATTCTCTGGAACCTCTTTTGTTGTTCTTGTGTTTTGTTTGTGGGGACATTTAAAGGTGGATTGCCAGTTCGACCTTGCAGAGGAGTTGATTAAGTTTAATTTGCTATGCATTAGGCAAGGAATTTGCTTGTCTTTTTGAACCGAGCTCTATGTTATTTGTAGTTGGGGCATGTTTTTTGATGCCTTCAGTTCTTCCTGGGCATGAAAACGCTTTTTGTACATTTGTTGAATCTATTTCCACGCTGAGCTTTTTATGTACTACACAATGACTCTTTGCAGTTGAAAGTTGTAGTTTGGCCTTATTTTTAACTATAAAAGGACAGCAGGAACTTGCCTTTTATTAAACATTCGTGGATATTATAACATTTACTCTGTCACGCTGTAAGTAGATTTTTAAATATGGTTTTTCATTTTCAAAATAAAATTTTAACTGACTGTAGTAAGTTATAAAATGGAATACTATTGAACACGTGTGAAATGTGTGGGAAAATTCAAATACTGACATTTCCTGTTTAAATAGAAAAGACCAGCTTTCAATAATTAGTTAATTGGTCATTTTCAGTTTTTTATAGACAGTATTTATAGATTATGCAAAGTCAAACACTAAATCAAATTTAGAGAAAATTTTAAATTTGAAGTCTTGGCATTTTATCATTTCCTGATTTTACACTTATGAGCCCATCCTCTCTCCTCTATCTGACCATTACCGTACCTAGATTTGGTGTGATCTTTTAGATACTTCACTCTGAACATTTTACAACCTCAGCTTTCTAAATTATGACATTTAGGGACCCCTTCTCCCTGCTGTTCATTATTTTAATTCTGTTTCCACTTAATTCCGTTTTATTTTGTATTTAAAATTTTTTTGTATGAAAAGATTTCCCTCTTAAAGTGGCATTTGCTCTCTGAGGATTATTAACTGATGTGAGTAGTCTGTGACCAAACATGAACGCTGTTCAGGGTATCCAGCGTGAGTTTCCGGCTCTCAGTCACAAACCTAGGGTATTCTTTAAAAGATCAAATGAACTGGACACTAGGAGGGTTTTAATGATGCCAGTTAACATCAGAAGAGCTGGGCTCAGTGGTCGCAAATTGTGCTCATCTGAATAAACGCCACTGAGCTAGAAATAATGACATGACTAAAAGAATGCTAATTGTGTGCCATTCTGCCATTGCTGTGAATAAAATATATCATTTAAGCTTATACAAGGGGTGGGTTTTTCTGGGATAAATGGAGACATAGGATGTAGAGAGGGGGTCTCTGAAGGAGGGTTGTAGATTAAATGGCATTACACATTTGAAAGGCTTTATGGATTTTGAGATGTGATGGCAAACATTATTTTGGTACCTTCTAAGAAATTCACATATACCCTTAAGTGACCTAGAATTTTTTAAAACTTATTCATCATATACCCATGTGAACCTAGAATTAAACTTTTATAAAAAATGTCATTGTTACCTGTGGTAATTAAACTTATCTCCATGCTATATAAATGTGTTGGGCTTTTTTTTAAAAAAAAAACAAAACTTTTTATTTGGTATTGGAGTATAGCCAGTTAACAATGTTGTGAAGTTTCAGGTGAACAGGGAAGAGAGTCAGCCATACGTGTATCCATTCTCCCTCCAGCTCCCCTCCCGTCGAGGCTGCTCCATAACAATGAGCAGAGTTCTATGTGCTATGCTGCAGGTCTTTGTTGGTTATCCATTACATGTGTTGATCTTACCTTCTCATTTCCCAAGGTAAAATATCACTAAGAGACTCATTTCCAGAAACATGAACATTTCCAGGTTAGACTTCATTTTGATTAGATGACTAAAATCATGTGTTAGTGAAAGGCTTGGGAAGTATTGGGAATTAAATCAGTAAACTTTTGGTAAATCTTTATATAGGTACAGAATTACTTGGAATGCTTCTTTAATATGCTTACAAATGTAGAAGTCGTATTTAAAGGAGATAGTATATACATTTTGTTTTAGGATTCTTTAGGTTTTAAGTTTGAAAGACTTTGCAAAGTTGACCAGAAAAGGATTCGTTCAAGTCTATGGACTGTACTATTAATTGGATGTTGTTCTAATGCCCTTCTCATGTTTTCAGTGTATATTACTCATCTTTCATGATTTAAATGGCTTCATACCTATGTAGGCCCTGCTGTTAGGTTTTTGAGCTTTATTAAAAGCTGGGCTTAGATTTCTCATGGTAGCATAATGAAACCTGTTGCTTTAGATTCTAATTCAATAGTGATGAGTAAGATATTCTCAGAGGTACCATTCCTTTTGCTTCAGAGCTATGGCACACTGCCTCTACTTATGTAAGTAGTTGTTTGAACAGTTAACTTGCTTCAGTGATTCACAGGGTCATATGACTTTGATCTGAAATTGTTGAAAACAGGTCAAACAAAAGAGTATCGCTGACTTTGTTTCATCATGTTACATTTATAGCTTCAGTGAAAGTGAATTTCTTTCACTTTCACTTGTTTGGCTCAACTACTCTGTCCATATTATGGACTTTATTAAAAAATGAATGGCAGTGATGTCTAGTGTGGTCTTCAAAATTCTGTGGATAACTTCAGCTACAAAATCAGAATCCTTTAGAGATGAAGCCCAATCTCTCTATTTTTTAATGAGTTCCTCAGTGACTCTGGTATTCAGTGATGTTTGGGAGCATAGGCAAGAGCAGCAGTCTCTAAAATGTTTTGTGTATAAGTCCAGCCATGAGGTATGGGAAGAAGATATTAGAATATTTCTTATTATCTCTTATCTCAAAAAAGAGAGTAAAATTTAGCTCTTGTAATATTTAATATAGGGACGGACGGTTTCTTTACTTGAATTTCCATCAGATGGTCACATATCACCCAGAGTAGCCAGGTATCCTAAAGGAAAAATGGGAGTTCCACAGTGAAGACTGACTGTACCATCATCTCTCCTGTGTTAGAATATAACAATCCATTGCAGTTTATGTGTATGTATTAAATAAATTTATAAAATGTATACATAGATACACATATATACAAATACGTAGTTGTGTCATCTAATATACGTTCACATTTATATGTGTATAACTATATGCATGTGTGTATCTGTGGCTATGTCATTTTACTGTACATGCTGATTCCACATGTGAGTTGTTGAAACATTTATCTGAAGCACTGTTAACCTTGACTTTATGGAATTTTCTTCATTCCTTTATGGTATGCCTGAGCACAACTACACACAAATGGTTTGCCTTTTATTTTTTGAGCTGTGTAATAGCTAAATTTTTTCTGACAACTGTGTCTTTTTAAGAAAGCCCCACTTTTACTGAGATATAATTCACATATCATAAAGTTCACTCTTTTAAAGTGCAGTTTGGTGATTTTTTTTGATAGATTCATAAAGCTGTATATCAACTACCACTATGAAAGCTTTTTAAAATCATTCCTGTAGGCTGAATAATGACCCTCAAAGATATCCAGGTCCTAATCTCTGGAACCTATGAATGTTACTCTATATAATAAAGGGGATTTTGTGTATATGATGACGTTAAAGATCTTGAGATGTGTAGATTATCCTGGACTATCTGTTCAGTTCAGTTCAGTCTCTCAGTCGTGTCCGACTCTTTGTGACCCCATGGACCGCAGCATGCCAGGCCTCCCTATCTGTCACCAACTCCCAGAGTTTACTCAAACTCACGTCCATTGAGTTGGTGATGCCATCCAACCATCTCATCCTCTGTCACCTTCTCCCCCTACCCTCAATCTTACCCAGCATCAGGGTCCCTTAAAATGAGTCAGCTCTTCACATAAGGAGGCCAAAGCATTGGAGTTTCAGCTTCAACATTAGTCCTTCCAGTGAACACTCAGGACTGATTTCNAACTCTCCTGCTTTTTCACTGACCCAACAGATGTTGGCAATTTGATCTCTGGTTCCTCTGCCTTTTCTAAGTCCAGTTTGAACATCTGGACGTTCATGGTTCACGTATTGCTGAAGCCTGGCTTGGAGAATTTTGAGCATTACTTTACTAGCATGTGAGATGAGTACAATTGTGCAGTAGTTTGAGCATTCTTTGGCATTGCCTTTCTTTGGAATTGGAATAAAAACTGACATTTTCCAGTCCTGTGGCCACTGCTGAGTTTTCCAAATGTGCTGGCATATCGAGTGCAGCACTTTCACAGCATCATCTTTTAGGATTTGAAACAAGTCAACAGGAATTCCATCACCTCCACTAGCTTTGTTCCTAGTGATGCTTCCTAAGGCCCACTTGACTTCACATTCCAAGATGTCAGGCTCTAGGTGAGTGGTCACACCATCGTGGTTATCTGGGTTGTGAAGATCTTTTTTGCACAGTTCTGTGTATTCTCGCCACCTCTTCTTAATATCTTCTGCTTCTGTTAGGTCCATACCATATCTGTGTGGTACCCTAAATGTAATCACAAGTGTGCCTTTAAGAAGGAGACAGATTCAACTATTATAAAGAGAGAATGTGGCGTGACAACTGAAACAGAAGAAAAGGTGGTGTGATGGTGTGAGAGAGGAATCATGACCCACGGAATACTGGCAGCTTCCAGAAATTAGCTGCTGCTGCAAAGTTGCTTAAGCATGTCCAACTCTGTGCGATCCCATAGACGGCAGCCCACCGGGCTCCTCTGTCCCTGGGATTTTCCAGGCAAGAATACTGGAGTGGGCTGCCATTCCCTTCTCCAGGGGATCTTCCTGACCCAGAGATTGAACCTGGGTCTCCCACCTTGCAGGCAGATTCTTTACTGCCTGAGCCACTGGGGAACACCTTTTATTGAGCATACTATGTATTATAACCTGATTTTTTCATCTTAATATAGTGTGTACTTTTTTTCCTTGCAATATATATATACTTTTTTTACACTTATATAGTATTTCATTGTATATTGCATTTTCATATGTTGCCGAATCTTTTATTGATGAGTATTTTGTTTTCAATTTTTTTATACTATGATAGTACATTTGCTATACCAACTTGACAGGCCTATGAAATGCCCAGATAATTGGAAAAACATAATTTCTGGGTGTGTCTATGAGGGTATTTCTGACAGGGATTAGCATTTGAATCCTAGGCTTAGAAACAAGATCTGCCCTTAACAGTGTGGCCACATCCACTAATCCAATGATGGCTGGAATGGAACAAAAAAGCAAAGGAAGGGTAAATTCTCTTCTTGGTACGGGGCATCCTTCTTCTCCAGCCCCCTGACTTTGGAGCTCTTGGTTCTTGCACCTGCAGACACTGTGACTTATGCTACAGCCACCTGGTTCTCACATCTTTGAACTTGATCTGATTTGCATCACTTGCTGTCCTGGTTCTCCAGCTTGCAGACTGTGGGACTTCTTGACCTCTACAACTTCTTGAGACAATTCCTCTAATAAATATTTTTTTCTGTTCATCTCCCTATCTTTATTTATCTTTCTTCCTTCCCTCCTTCTTTTTTTTTTTTTGTTGGTTTTGTTTCTCCAGAGAGTCCTAATACAAGCACAACCCTTCATTTTGCAGAGAAGGAAAGCCAAAGGTCATTTAGCTCATTAGTGGCACAGGTAAGGTTCCAGCTTAAACTTCTCTGATACCAAAATGTCTGTTTCCCTGGTGTCAAACAGTTCCACACTAAATCTGAACTCTTTTTTTTTAATAAAAAGATCTAGTGAGATAAAATTCACAAATAGTAGAGTTCACTCATTTACAGTTTACACTTTGATGATTTTTAATATATTGACAGAGTTTTGCAGCCATCATGACTTTCAAGTTTAGAACATTTTCATCACTCCCAAAAGAAGCTCTGTAGCCCCAACTGTCGTCGCACAGTGCCTCCATCCCTCCCCTGCCCCCAACCCTATACAATCAATGATTTACTTTTGGTCTCTCTAAATTTGCCTGTTTTCCATTTTGTATAAATGGAGTTATATAATATGTTGCATTTTGTGGCTTCTTTCACACAACCTGGTGTGTGTGTGTGTGTGTGTGTGTGTGTGTGTGTGTGTGTGTGTTTAATCAGAGGATAATTGCTTTACAGTATTGTGTTGGTTTCTGCCATACCACAGTGTGAATCAGTCCTAATTGTGTGTGTGTGTGTGTGTGTGCGTGTGTGTGTGTGTGTGTGTGTGTGTATTTTCCCTCTTGAGCCTCCCTCTCCCCTCCCATCCCACTCTAAGTTGTCATGGAACCAGGCTGGGCTCCCTGTGTTATGTAGCAGATATATACATATATACAATGTATATCTATATATATATATAGCAGATATATATAATGAAATATTATTCAGCCATAAGAAGGAATGAATCTGAGTCAGTTCTAGTGAGGTAGATGAACCTGGAGCCTGTTATACAGAATGAAGTCAGAAAGAGAACAATATCCCATATAATGCATACATATGAAATCTAGAAAAATAGTACTGATGAACCTATTTGCAGGGAAGGAGTGGAGATGCAGATGTAGAGAACAGACTGTGAACACAGTCGGGGAAGAAGAGGGTGGGGCTAGCTGAGAATTCAGCACTGACGTATGTACGCTATCATGGGTAAATAGATAGCTAGTGGGCAGCTGCTGTATAACACAGGAGGGAGAGAATACACGCACGCACAATTAGGACTGACTCGCACCGTGGTGTGGCAGAAACCAACACAACATTATGAAGCAATTATCCTCCATATACGTAGATATATGCATATATCCTCCACATCTTTATCCATTCATCTGTTGATGGGGTGCCTCACGTTCTGGCTATGGTAAATAGTGCTGCAATGAACTTTGGCATACTTGTATCTTTTTGAACTGTGATTTCCTCAGGGTATATGCCCAGTACTGGGATTGCTGGGTCATATGGTAGTTTTATTCTTAATTTTTTAGGGGATCTCCACTGTTCTCCATAGTTAGCCTGGCGTTTTTAAGCTTCATCCATGTTGTAGCTTGTTCAATCTAAACTCTTACGATGTCACTGGCTAGTATTTTCTTTGAGACCCTACAAGAAGCTCTTTGGTTACACCTGAATTTTAGTTACATCAGAATTTTTTTCAGCTTTGTGCAGTATTGTCTTCCTGGGGTATATGTATTGATTATGTTGTTATTATATAGCCATATATTTTTATCTGCTAAACAACTTCTAAGCAGTTGGGGTGTAGTTTTTTTTTTAAGCTATTTTGATTGAATTTCTATTATTTTTCTTTTTTACCTTGAAGTCTAAATTCCATTTATCTGAACAGGGGAAGGAACTGGCCTTTTTGAAAAATTCCCTCTGGTTATTTGTGAGGAATAAAGCACTAATCATTTTCTTGTCAAAGAACATTTCTGACACAATCTTACTGTGAATTTGGTAGTTCATTCCAGAAGAATGTCCGACATGAAATAGATAATTAATGCTGACAGAATCTAGCAAAACTGAAAAGTGAACGTCCCTGCAGGGAGCTCTTTGTGTCATTTCTTTCTGTTCCTGCAGAGAAATCAATGGAGTTTGCATTGGAAGATACTATTCCCTGTAGGGAGGTGTCTCGGGGATGCTGCAGCTGCTCACAAGGGGGAATAAAAGAGAAACCTAAAATCCTGGCCCACTGCATAGTGAATCTTTTTGGTGACTTGATATCTAGATCAGTCTGTTTAGTATTAATAAATACTTGTTTCTACCTGAATCACCTCTACTGTTCCAGCCTCTTCTATCTATGCAGATATAAGAATTATAAGTCTGTACTGCAAACTGCCAGTTTTTCAGAAATATGGAACAATCTGAAGACCTCTGTCTTGCCTTCTTTGGAAATGGTATAATGATGTTAGGGATTGTTAGTATGACAGTCGTTTTATCCCATCAAGCACACTTATTTTTTATTCATTATGCCACAATTTGGGATTTATATATATGTCTTTCCATTACTTGCTATCAACAGGATAGAAGTTGAGCAACTCTAATCATCAGAAATACTGTCCCTTTACATTATAAGGGACTTTTAAAGAGGCAACTCAATATTTATTCCTATTGTTTTCTACAACACTGCTTTGATAATACCCTGGACTCAGACATTAAAAGACTGTGAAGTTGCTTAAATAAACCTGTGCTAGTCATTTTTTAATACTTATAACCTTTAACCCCATGTTATTAGGATTAGAAAGAATGCTATTTTTCCCATTGTTTCTGCTCCATTGATTGTGGCTCCTTAAACTCTCTCTTAGCTCCTGTTATTGTATTTTGGTAACAGAAGTGTCCTGTTTTATGAATTGTGTGGGCTGAATTAGTTTAAGAGGGTTTCACTGCATGATGATGACTCGAGTCCTCTTAATTGTGAAGGCAGTTTCTTTTACCTTCATTATGAAAAGGGCAAATAAGGCGGTTTTCATAGCCTAAAGGTTTTTATAAAGCTTTCCCTCTGCTGGAGTAAAACATCAGGACAAAAGGAGTAGGCTGTTCTTTGGAATTGCTAGAAATAGCTTTTGGAGGTAAAATTAGAGTACTAGGCATCTATTGCCTCTGCAAAGGAACAAATGCATTGTTACAGCACAAGAATTGAAGCAAAGACCCTGATTCTTTCATGATTCATTATTTTTATATCAATAACTTTCTTTTACAGAGTATAAAGCATGTTTGCATACAGTTGCCTCAATATTGCCTTTACTATTAACCTTGTGCTATACATGGAGCTGATGTTAGTAATATTATTTCTGTTTTGCAGCTGTGGAAACAGATTGAAGGAGATTAATGACTTTGCCATAGTCCCACAACTACCAAATAGGAGAATCTGGGCTTTATGACTCCAGTCATGAGCTCTTTCCAGTATATCATGCTGCATTGGGTCTCCTTAACCTGTGCTGTTTAGTGTTGCTAAGGTTCTTATGGAAAAATAACATGGAAAAGTGTTATTCTCCCCAAGAAACAGAAATGGCAACAAAATATGCATAATATTAGCACTCGAAATGAATTCTCCAAAATCTCATAGACAAACTAAGCAAGATATTCTGAGTCGTTTGTTTGTAAATGTTCATATGCCATATCTGTATAATATAATACCTAGGTATTGCTCCTTCTATTTTGTTTTTGCTTGTTTTAACATTACTGTTGAATTGTGGATTTAGTATTGTAGGCTGATAGTTTCCTCAGCACTTTTAAGATCTTATTTCGTGATCATTTGGTCTTGTTAATTTTGAAAAGTTTGTTGTTATTCTAATTTACTCCTTTGTAGATAGTGTATATTTTATACCATTTAGCTCTGACGATTGTTTGCCTTTGGTGTTAAATAAGCATATTATAATGAATAAAGCTATAAACTTATTTTTAGAGGGGCTTATTTTATTTTTCTGTGCAAGTCATTTGGATTATATATTATGGGAGTACTTTCCAAGAGTGACCCAGGAGCCCCCAGCTCACTGCCATTTTTTATGTTAATTTCTCAGCTCAGTGGTTTCTAGTCTAACCCTTACACTAAGGGTACCGCCCTTCCTGCTGGCTTTATGTGGAGGTCTCCATTCCAACTCCCTGCCTGCTATAGGCTAAAGGCAGTAGCTCCTCTTTCCATGTGTACATTTTAACTCAAGCTATTAGGTTATAGAAACTGACAACCTCCTTTTAGTACCATAGTGCAGGTATTTTCCTCTTTATTTCTGGCCCTGGCTAATTACCCCCACTCTCAATTTTTCCATTTCAGCTCAAGAGTATATAAAAAATGTTCTTTATCAGTCATTTCAAGTGTTGCCCATTATGTGTTGGAGCCTGAAGTCAATCTGTATTTTGAAAATAAACAAGTCATTGGGTAATGAATTGTTAAGGTAAAACAAGCCTGGTCCTTGGGACCAGGACCATGAACTTGGCTTATCTGATATAATATGACAGATCATAAGGCTAGAGGATGAAATCCATAAGGTTCTAGGAGATGGACATAGCAGGGTGGTAATAGGTTGAATCCAAGGATCCCTCAGGGTCAGACGATCATCTAAGATGTAGTCAAGAAAGGCCCAGTATTGGGAAGGTCAGAGAAAGCAGCATTCTTTATTAAAGACTTCCCTGTTCCTGATTGTGTATGGGCAAGCCTAGATTTACTGATAATTCCTGGCAGGTAAACCTTGCTTACAATTAAGGCACAATTCACTGTTGAGATGCTAGAATGTCTTCTCATAGTCTATGTATAGAGTACCATTTCAGGCATTCATTTCCAAACTTTTTAGGAAAAAGACTTAAATGTGTAAACCTTTGAAAATACTTGGAGGATGTAGCCTCACTCCCCACTCACCACTATGGAAAAGACAAAGCCCCTTTTTGTACTTCCATAATTGGTGGCCAGGCATCTTTTTTGTTGATCTGCAAAGTGCATCAGAACATATATGAGACTATACTTCCTGGCTTTTGATTTATACAAATGTTTAAATGACAAAACTGTCATTAGCCAACCTTACATCTGAGTTTTTCCCTAATGCCTGCAGAATATTTCTCTCTGGATGTCTTTCTGTGAACTCCAGTTAAACATATTCATCCCCCCATTTCCTGCAAAGATGCTCCTTCCAGCTTCCCCTCTATTTTATTATGTTGCTTTTTATTCACCCAGGTCTCTAGACCCAAATCATCTTACTTTCCGATTCATTGGCCAAGACCTTTTAATTCTTTCCTTTTCTATCTCAGATTTACTATTTCTCAGATTCCATTATCATCAGTAGTTGATAACTACTGATAATCTGATATAATTATTAGTGTGCTAAATGAGCGGGGAGTGAGAACTAGAAGATGTGGTCATTGTCTTCATGGGGCTCAATATCTAGCTGAGAAGAAAATTTATATTCACGAAAATAGTGAACAATACTAGGCAGTATATAATTAAATGCTAAGTTGGAAAGTATAGAGTTTTAAATGCTGGAAGTTAGAAGAAAGAAAGAGATAAAATGAAGGCCTGAATTGTAAGAGAAAAGTTAATTGTAGAATTGAGGTTTGAACTTAGTCTGAAACAAAGAAGGTTGGAATTAAATAGGCATTTAAAATGAGGAGAAGTCATGGATAATCAGTGATTATATTGAGCATATGATTTTTGGAAAACTTTTGAGTCTCTTTATGTGAAGGACTAGGGAGAAATAAGAATTGAGAAGTTCATGACAGCTTTGAGTTTGACTATAAGACTTCCAGAAGAATCTTTCAAAAATAACATTTGAATTTAGTTTATTGCCCAACTCAGAAATCTCTGGTGGCTTCCTTTTCCTTTTGATTCTGATCCAAACTGCTTTGCTATTCTAGGTGCTCTTTGATCTACACCAGCCTTTCTTCACCAGGACTCAACTTGCCTACAACTTGCTTTATTTGTGTTTTGGCTTATGCTTTCCACTTCCTTGCGAAAGGTCTGCCTGATTTCTTTCCATTCCTTCAAGTCCTGTCTCTAGACTTTCTGCCTCTTCATGCTCAAATGACTGCCACTCAATGACATAGCTTTCCTACCTGGATTCCTCCTAAGCCTGTTTTCTGTTGGAAATATTTCAAAATCTAATCATGTACCTTTTGTTTTCCAATAATTTAGAGTTACATACATTTCTCTTTCTTTTTGATGAGGTGGTAAATTCTTTGAAGGTTAGATTATATTTTATATTTTATTATTCCTCTTAGTGCTGTATACGACTCTGGGTATATACTCTATGTTGAGTTGGTAGCTTTTAAAGGATTGTTTTTTATTTTAATTTCAAATATTGTTGTTTTGTAATATTAGAACTACTTTGTATAAATGTGCCTAATGTCATGCCTGACAGATAGTACAACCCTTAGTGATGGTGGAATCCAAATTTGTAGTGGATCCCAAGTCAAATAGCACTTTTCTGCTCTTTCATAGAAAGTGGAAAGTAAGAGCAAAAGCACTGAATCCAGGTTTTCTGAGATACTTTCTGCTATATTTGAGTCTTTCCTTAATCTGTGTCCTTAAGTATATATTATTCATTTACCTTATGTAGTGTCTCCTAATCATTTGAGTTAGTGTGTGTGCTCAGTCACTCAGACATGTCCAACTCCTTGCGATCCCATGGATTGTAGGCTGCCAGGCTCCTCTGTTCATGGGATTTACCCAGGGAAGAATACTGGAGTGTGTTGCCATTTCCTACTCCAGAGGATATTCCTCATCCAGGGATCCAACCTGCGTCTCCTGCATTGATTGGCAGGCAGATTCTTTACCACTGGGAAACCTAGTTTATGTTCAGTTCATTTCAGTTCAGTTCAGTCGCTCAGTCGTGTCCGACTCTTTGTGACCCCATGAATCGCAGCACACCAGGCCTCCCTGTCCATCACCAACTCTCAGAGTTCACTCAAACTCACATCCATCAAGTCGGTGATGCCATCCAGCCATCTCATCCTCTGTCGTCCCCTTTTCCTCCTGCCCCCAATCCCTCCCAGCATCAAAGTCTTTTCCAATGAGTCAACTCTTCACATAAGGTTGCCAAAGTACTGGAGTTTCAGCTTTAGCATCATTCCTTCCAAAGAAATCCCAGGGCTGATCTTCAGAATGGACTGGTTGGATCTCCCTGCAGTCCAAGGGACTCCCAAAGTTTTCTCCAACACCACAGTTCAAAAGCATCAATTCTTTGGCGCTCAGCCCTCTCCACACTCCAACTCTCACATCCATACATGACTACTGGAAAAACCATAGCCTTGACTAGACGGACCTTAGTCGGCAAAGTAATATCTCTGCTTTTGAATATACTATCTAGGTTGATCATAACTTTTCTTCCAAGGAGTAAGCGTCTTTTAATTTCATGGCTGCAGTCACCATCTGCAGTGATTTTGGAGCCCAGAAAAATAAAGTCTGACACTGTTTCCACTGTTTCTCCATCTATTTCCCATGNAGCATATGATTTTTGGAAAACTTTTGAGTCTCTTTATGTGAAGGACTAGGGAGAAATAAGAATTGAGAAGTTCATGACAGCTTTGAGTTTGACTATAAGACTTCCAGAAGAATCTTTCAAAAATAACATTTGAATTTAGTTTATTGCCCAACTCAGAAATCTCTGGTGGCTTCCTTTTCCTTTTGATTCTGATCCAAACTGCTTTGCTATTCTAGGTGCTCTTTGATCTACACCAGCCTTTCTTCACCAGGACTCAACTTGCCTACAACTTGCTTTATTTGTGTTTTGGCTTATGCTTTCCACTTCCTTGCGAAAGGTCTGCCTGATTTCTTTCCATTCCTTCAAGTCCTGTCTCTAGACTTTCTGCCTCTTCATGCTCAAATGACTGCCACTCAATGACATAGCTTTCCTACCTGGATTCCTCCTAAGCCTGTTTTCTGTTGGAAATATTTCAAAATCTAATCATGTACCTTTTGTTTTCCAATAATTTAGAGTTACATACATTTCTCTTTCTTTTTGATGAGGTGGTAAATTCTTTGAAGGTTAGATTATATTTTATATTTTATTATTCCTCTTAGTGCTGTATACGACTCTGGGTATATACTCTATGTTGAGTTGGTAGCTTTTAAAGGATTGTTTTTTATTTTAATTTCAAATATTGTTGTTTTGTAATATTAGAACTACTTTGTATAAATGTGCCTAATGTCATGCCTGACAGATAGTACAACCCTTAGTGATGGTGGAATCCAAATTTGTAGTGGATCCCAAGTCAAATAGCACTTTTCTGCTCTTTCATAGAAAGTGGAAAGTAAGAGCAAAAGCACTGAATCCAGGTTTTCTGAGATACTTTCTGCTATATTTGAGTCTTTCCTTAATCTGTGTCCTTAAGTATATATTATTCATTTACCTTATGTAGTGTCTCCTAATCATTTGAGTTAGTGTGTGTGCTCAGTCACTCAGACATGTCCAACTCCTTGCGATCCCATGGATTGTAGGCTGCCAGGCTCCTCTGTTCATGGGATTTACCCAGGGAAGAATACTGGAGTGTGTTGCCATTTCCTACTCCAGAGGATATTCCTCATCCAGGGATCCAACCTGCGTCTCCTGCATTGATTGGCAGGCAGATTCTTTACCACTGGGAAACCTAGTTTATGTTCAGTTCATTTCAGTTCAGTTCAGTCGCTCAGTCGTGTCCGACTCTTTGTGACCCCATGAATCGCAGCACACCAGGCCTCCCTGTCCATCACCAACTCTCAGAGTTCACTCAAACTCACATCCATCAAGTCGGTGATGCCATCCAGCCATCTCATCCTCTGTCGTCCCCTTTTCCTCCTGCCCCCAATCCCTCCCAGCATCAAAGTCTTTTCCAATGAGTCAACTCTTCACATAAGGTTGCCAAAGTACTGGAGTTTCAGCTTTAGCATCATTCCTTCCAAAGAAATCCCAGGGCTGATCTTCAGAATGGACTGGTTGGATCTCCCTGCAGTCCAAGGGACTCCCAAAGTTTTCTCCAACACCACAGTTCAAAAGCATCAATTCTTTGGCGCTCAGCCCTCTCCACACTCCAACTCTCACATCCATACATGACTACTGGAAAAACCATAGCCTTGACTAGACGGACCTTAGTCGGCAAAGTAATATCTCTGCTTTTGAATATACTATCTAGGTTGATCATAACTTTTCTTCCAAGGAGTAAGCGTCTTTTAATTTCATGGCTGCAGTCACCATCTGCAGTGATTTTGGAGCCCAGAAAAATAAAGTCTGACACTGTTTCCACTGTTTCTCCATCTATTTCCCATGGAGTGATGGGACTGGATGCTATGATCTTCATTTTCTGAATGTTGAGCTTTAAGCCAACTTTTTCACTCTCCTCTTTCACTTTCATCAAGAGGCTTTTTAGTTTATGTTAGTAGATGAAAATAATTTGTGTGTGTTAATTGAAGCTTAAGATAAAAGATTGTAGAGTTTTAGAAAGATTAATCCTTGTGCAACTCTAATTGATGTATGTTGTCACTCTTCCTGCCTGAGTTTTTTAAAAGTTTTAGTAAAATATCTGTAAGTGAAGAAATCATCTGTTGTAGTTGGAATTGAACTTAAGAAGATATTTGAACATCCATAAACCAGGCCTTGAAATGGCCTAATTTTCTGAGTGGTGATATAGTTTCAGCAAGATGGAAAACTATAAAAAATTGTGAATACTTGGATTTAGAAATGTACCAGTGTTATTTTACCTGTTTTTGGTTTCAAAGAATGGCTATTCAGCAATGTTTGTAGCTAATCTGGAGTTAGTTTTGTGTGTGTTTATGCATGAGAGAGAGAGTTTTATTTCTTTGGTTAACCAAATTAAAGCCAGAAAAAAGCAGTTTTGGGAAGCAGGCTGGATGTTCAACAACAGTTTATGTTAGTTTATATAATTTCTTCTGAGAGGTGATAACGTATCAGATCCTATCTTCTAAGAGTTATTTTTAAGTTTCCTCATAATAAAAGACAGTCCCCTTAACTAATGGCTTCAGATGAGCTGGGATTTTGTTAGGTATTGACTTTTGTGTTTGCTTCACAGGTGGTTTGTATTCGCTCCACTTGGAATGCTCTCTCCCCAAAGCTGAGCTGTGACACAAGACCTCTCATTCTGAAGACCCTCAGTGAGCTGTTTTCTCTGGTTCCTTCCTTAACAGTCAATACAGCTGAGTATGAGGTATGTGTTTCAGTTCAGTCGCTCAGTTGTGTCCGACTCTTTGCGACCCCATGAATCGCAGCACGCCAGGCCTCCCTGTCCATCACCAACTCCCACATTTCACTCACTCACGTCCATCGAGTCAGTGATGCCATCCAGGCATCTCATCCTCTGTCATCCCCTTCTCCTCCTGTCCCCAATCCCTCTCAATATCAGAATCTTTTCCAGTGAGTCAACTCTTCACATGAGGTGGCCAAAGTACTGGAGTTTCAGCTTCAGCATCATTCCTTCCAAAGAAATCCTGGGCTGATCTCCTTCAGAATGGACTGGTTGGTTATATGTGTTTGGATCTCAACAAATTGTCTGTTTCTACATTGGGAAAATGTGTGCTTTACCATTACTTTTGGGAAAAAATTATTTGTAATTTTGTGTTTGCCAAAAATACTTTAGCACTTTTAGTTCTGCGAACATGTTGATATCTTTATGGACTCCTAGGACTAGATGGATATCCACCCTTATCAGTCCTCTGTCTTTAAGACTTACTTACATGAAGGATGCCAAGTTTTATTATGAAAGTATAATCAAAATTGTTAAAAACCAGTATGTTTCTAAAATAATAAAATTCATGAGAACAACAGTTTAAATGTGTTTTGTTGGTGTTTAAAATTCTACAAAGTATTATAAAGGATTTAGTAAGGCAGGACAGACTTTCCCAGTAGTGTAGACATAGTCTTATTTGTGCTCTGCTTCTAGCTTGGGCATAGAGATTTTATTTTTTGTGTGTTATTAATAGTTTACATTTTCAATATACAGCTTTGCTCTTCATATATATTCTTACATGAAGATGATTATAAAATCAAACTGTCCTAGGAAAGGAAGATGATTTTATGAACTAGTCAGTATTTGGCATTGTAATGAACCACTTGGTGGAAGACATTTTGCTAAAAGATTCATGTGCTTCTGTTTAACATTTTCTTTATTTTCTCTTCTTTGAATGAAATGAGAGGGTGGCAAATTCATTTATATCTCCACTTTTGTAGGTATAACCTCCGTTAAGCTCATGTTTTTTACTTTCCTTTCAAAGAGCTTCAGTTAATTTTCATCTGAAGTCCTGGTAAACTTTTACTTTGATTTAGTGCTTCACAGAGTTTGATAAACTAGCCCTCCATAAGATTCCAGGAATAGCCCCTTACTTGTTTTAGATCACATGATAAGACAGGAGTGTAAGATAATACTTGTTCTAATCATCCTAAATGCTACACAGTGAGTAAAATCAAATTTGTCCTCACCAAGGACACAATATCTAGCATGGCACATAATATGTATTCAGAAACTAGTTATTGAATAAATGAATGAGCCAGTACAGGATATTGTGAGTTTATTCTCACATCCGGGCTTTTGTTTGGGGGTATTAAAAAAAGGATCAATTCAAGACTCCTAGATTATATAATTCACCAACAGTCTTTTTTTATGACTGCCATTCACAGGTACATACCTTTATGATGTCAGAAAGTCTGCCAGGCTACTGATAAGGAGCTCAGACTAAAAACCAAAATAAAGACTTTGTATGTCGTGTTCAAGAGCTGAACTCATGTACCTTTGTGCTGCCTGTACTTTGAGTTATTCAGATTTTATTACAGGTTAATGTGTGAAGTGGTTTGTGTGTTGGTTTTTTATGTTTGCTTACATTGGTATAAGTTGTCTTTTGGACTGTGTTTTTTCCCTTCAAATTTTCATTCTTTTCCACTGACATTTTATTTTGGTTTATCTTCATGCTTATAATCATATTAGGATTCCCCTGTTGTTCAGGAGCAGCTTTGGGATGTTCTATCCATCAGTTTTCTCCCAGTAAGGGAGACTCCTTCAATGGCTGGAGCCCACCTGGAGCAGAAGGGAGAAATGTAGCCCCTCTCCATCTGTCGTTCTGACTCACTCTGTCCCTTCCTCTCTTCCCACCTTCCCCACTTTCTCTTTCCTTCTCTTTCTCCTTCCTCTTCTCTCTTCCTGTGTGTGTTTAAGTACTTTTTTTTTTTTTTCCTGCTAATTGCTTAGAGTTTGTTGGCATGTAAGCCTGAGTTAAATGTAATTTTCCCAAAGCATTTCTTAGATCATTGCTATCCCATGTCACCTCACTTCAAATGTCTTTTGTTTACCTAAAATGCAGTCAGTTGCTTTATATGGAGCCAATAAGGTCTTAGAATCGGGCCTCACTCTACTTTTCTGCCTCCCGCACTCCAGGGAAACCAAACCACTTGTAGTTTCCTTCTGTTTCCAAATTTTTCTATTTCTTAACCGTTGTTCATGTTGTTCTTTCTGTCTTGAATTACTTTCTTTTTCATCTCTAATTTTAAAGTCTATTTTAGGAAATAAAAACTCAGTTTAAGTTATCTCATCTGTTAAGAATTTTTCTTCAAGCAGGAGTCTGTTATTTCTAAAGTTCCTTATCTATGCTGTCTTAAGAACTTTTATTTCTATTTTATATTTACTTCAGGGACATGTGCACAAATATTATCTCCATTAAAATATAAGCTTGTTGAAAGTAGAGTCCATGCTTCAATTAATGTGTTTTCTGAATTGCTTTTTAAAGTGCTGGATACATTCATTCATTGACTCAGAATATATTTATGAAAGCTGTACTAAGCTTTAGAGATACTAATAAATAATAATAGATACTATTTAAAGTAGTTATAGTCCCAGCAGTAGTTACTTTATGTCACAGTATTACTTCTAATATCTGATAAGAAAGTATTTTTCATATTATAACAAGAGAATCTGAGGTTTTGAAAGGTTGACTCATTCATTAAACAAATATTTACTGAGTATCTGCTACGTGCAAGACAAATAACTGAGCCAGTACTGCCGTTTCTAAATGAAAGCTGTTTTCTAAACCCAGCACTTTCTAGCTCCATTATACCACATTGTCAGTCCCTGCCTTTGAAAGCTCAAAAGTTGGTAAAGGATATAGACATAAGCAGTAATAATTGCAATAGCATTTGTTGAGTGCATTCAAAGGGTTAGGAGAGTATGGTGGTGGACGTGACCAACATTCTTAGGAGGACACTAAAGAAGGTGCTGTTGGACTGAGATCATGAAGAATTACTAAAGATTGCTTCCCATTGAAGTTTTGAGGGGAATATGCAAAATCAAGGAGGTATAAAAGAACCTCATATGATCTAGCAGGGCAAGAAGTTAGATGTGGCTAAAATGAAGGAGACATTAAGTGCCAGAAGATAAATGGCTTTTTATGCTCACTTATTTATTAAATATTTGTCATTTGAGGGACTCGGCTTTATATACCAGCCTTTGAAATGAGAAAGACAGCGCTTTAATGATTTTACAAGCTAGGAGAGAGTTAACCACATGCCCAGATAATCACATTAAATGCTAAAGTGTGCCAGGTGTCATATGGCTGCTTGGAGAAGGGAGAACGCTGGTCTGGGTAGGGGATTAGGAATAGTGGCCCGAAAGAGGAGAGTAATCTAACATTTGTACTGAGATTTGAGAGGTCAATAAGAAATGGTTGGGGAAAAAGTGAAAGTGAAAAGTGAAGTGAAATTTAATAATCTAAAAGTCTCACCTTATTTAACATATCCATATGTTTGGATGTTGAATCTATTTCTGAGTGTTTTCATTTTATTAATGATAAGTAAGTACAGATTAAGTTCGTTACAAGTGGTATAATTTTGAAAGTGATTTACTTTTGACATTTGCTACTTTAGATTGTTTACTCTCAATTTTATCTTTGTCTTAGAATTTATTGTGTTGTTTGTTGATTTTTCAGAATTTTAAAGTTCAAGTCCTCAGCTTCCTCTGGAATCATACTCAAAACAAGGTACTATCAGAAGGGTGTCAGAGAAACAGAACCAAGCTGGGGTAGGAATTGCAATGCAAGAATATTATAAGAATTATAGAACTGTGGTATAAAGAACTGTAATATAAGAATAGGATAAAATTTTTAAATTTTTGATTCAAAAATTGTGACTACAAGTTTACATTTTAAAAATTATTATTTATGCCAGTTAATATATTTTCACCATAAAATGCACTTATTACTTTGTGATGCTGGTGGATATGAAGAGGGACTATTGCCATTGTCTCTCAGTTTAAATGGTCCTTTCTATTTCCTGCTTTGCCCCTTCCCATCAATGAGCACATCAAATGAATAAAAAGCCCACTCCATTTTTTAATGTCATTTCCAATCAAGAAATATAGAGAAAAAAGTGTCGGTGGTATTGAACCCAACTCACGAGTGAAAAAGCTTAGATTCCAAAAGGTCCACTTTCCCTGTGAAGTAGCTGAAGAATCAGAGAAGAATCATATTTTTATGTTTAATGTCCCAACGAGTATAAATACTTGGTGCTTCTTATGTGTCTGCCCAATGCTGTTTACTCTCTACTTTTAACTGGGACATACTAAGTGAGGCGTGAATACCATTTCCAAAGCACTGACTATAGAACATTAAGGTTGGTAAGGGAAAAAATTTTTTTCTCCCTTCAGAGTTGATATTTAATATATGCCATTTCTTTTGTTTGTTTTACTAGGACCCAGTTGTCGCAAATGCTGCCTATAAGTCTCTGTCACACTTTGGTGCCGGGGACCACACAATTCTTCATCTGCCTGAAGAGGTAGGCCCTTCTGCTTTCTCACTGCTGTCTCTTTTCTCCTGTGTGTGTAGCTTTATTTGTATCCTTCTATGGAAGAGATTCTTACCTGTAACTCTAGATATAGTGTCCTTAAAAGATAAGAATTTATATTCACTATTTGTTTTATCTGTTATAGATTGTAGAGGCCTTAGACTTCACAGATAGTGAATTTAAATCTCTTTGAAGCAAATGGAAGACATGTATGGAGCAAAATGTAGTCTCCATAAGGTGACTGGTTGTATGACTGTATTCCTGTGTCCAGAGCACATCTGTGTCACTCTAGAAACCACTTTACCCAAACCCAGACTACACAGAGTNACTGTTGCTTCCTGACCTGCACATAGGTTTCTCAAGAGGCAGGTAAGGTGGTCTGGTATTCCCATCTCTTTCAGAATTATCCACAGTTTATTGTGATCCACACAGTCAAAGGCTTTGGCATAGTCAATAAAGCAGAAATAGATATTTTCCTGGAACTCTCTTGCTTTTTTGATGATCCATCGGATGTTGGCAATTTGACCTCCCCAACCAGGGATCAAACCCCTAACCCATGCACTAAAAGTCAAAGCTTAACCACTGGACCACCAGAGAGGTCCCTACAAATGTTTATTGAATGCCATTAGAGGGTGAGGAAGACATTGTGTTAGAAGAAGTTATGTGTAACATGACCCAGAATCCATCCTAGGGGTGAAATGGCAAGAAATTTTGTTATAAATTTCTTGGAATCCTTAAGCATTTTAAAATGGGTTGATTTTTTCTTCTGGATTGAGTTTATTCAACGATTAGATGCCAGTAGGAACCAGCTTCTGTTTATTGAATTGAATTGAAGGGACTGACGATAGGCTCTTGTAAAACCAAATCCATCAGAAGGCAGGATTTCCCGTGTTATTGAGAACTCAAAGACAGATCAGCCAGCTTGTCATGCAGTTATCACAAACAGGAAGTCTTAAGAAAAGATTTGTTCTTTGACTCAAAATTTTAAAAGATGGAATTTCAGACTGCACTATGGTGATCAGCAATACCCATAGCTTCTTAAAAAAAAGAAAGGCAAAGGAAAAAGTCACATGTATATTTGATTTACAGACTCTTACCAATAGGTTAGCTACAGTTTCTAGAAAGATACTTTTTTGTTATTATTATTTTAAATAAGCATTTTCTAACTTAGATCACAGCATAATGATTGCCTTATTTTTAGCTATTATTACTGAAATATTCCAGCTGGCATAATAGCTTTTATTAAGTAACTGCCATATACTCTTCACTATTTAGACTCCACCTCTTTAAATGTTGATATATTTATATTTTATTCTGTGGTGGTTTAGTTGCTAAGTCGTGTTCAACTATTCTATGACCCCCAGNATGATTGCCTTATTTTTAGCTATTATTACTGAAATATTCCAGCTGGCATAATAGCTTTTATTAAGTAACTGCCATATACTCTTCACTATTTAGACTCCACCTCTTTAAATGTTGATATATTTATATTTTATTCTGTGGTGGTTTAGTTGCTAAGTCGTGTTCAACTATTCTATGACCCCCAGGACTGTAGCCTGCCAGGCCCCTCTGTCCATGGGATTTCCCAAGCAAGAATACTGGAGTGGGTTGCCATTCCCTTCTCCAGGAGATCTTCCCGACCCAGAGATCGAGCCCATGCCTCCTCCATTGTAGGCAGATTCTTTACTTCTGAGCCACCAGGGAAGCCCTGTATTTTATCTTACTTGAGGGTTATGTTCAGTTTCCGATTATGTTTGTTAGAGTTAATACTCAGTTAAATGCTATTCTCAGTCAAATATTACTTTCTTAACCTCACTCCTATATCCTCAGATCCTTGAATAACCATAAATAGCTCTTTATATCTTCCAATGTAAAGAGTAGTGATATAGAGTTGGGTTTATATGTATGCTTGGGTTTTCACCAACAGAGCCTGAAGGTCTGTAAAGGAAATCTCTAAGACTTATTTTAGCCATGCTTTTTCAACCTTTTTTTTTTTCTTCCCTAACCCCCTTCTGGGATATGACTCACTTCTACAGGTATCTGGTTCTCTGGTGGTAGTTTGGTGGTTAAGTCACTTAGTCATGTCTAACTCTTTGTGACCCCATGGACTGTAACCCACCAGGCTCCTCTCTCCACGGGATTTCCCAGGCAAGAATACTGGAGTGAGTTGCCATTTCCTTCTCCCGGGGATCTTTCTGACCCAAGAGTCAAACCTGGTCTCCTGTGTTGTAGGTAGATTCTTTACTGACTGAGCTACCAGGGAATCATTCTCTCAAATGGGATTAAGATGAGAGGACTTAATGGTTTAACAGAGTCTACCTCCATCCAACCCTCAGCTTCTGATATAGAGGACCTTCCTCCACATGAAGAAATCATTACTTCCAAGGCCACACACCATGCATTCTTCTTCTTTTTATCCATTACTGATTTTCAGTTTGGTTGTTTGAAGGACTAAAAGCCTCCAAAATGGGCAATATGTTCATATTCCAAACAAGTCCCCAAAGCCAAAGGATGCAACCCAGTCAGCTCCTGCCTCTGTGTAGTGGATGATGGCAGTAATGTGAAACTGTGACTCCCTTTCTCTGAAAGCATACTTTCAGCTGTTTCAGAAGTCTATCCAGGTAGGGACTTTTCTAGTTGTAAGATCTAAGATTCCTTCTTGTTATCAGTTTACTCACTCTGCACCACAGGTAATTGGCTTACTCACAAAACTGAAAGCTACTTGTGTACCTTTCCAGTGAAAGTGTGTCCACAGTCTCTTTTTCTATTTGTGGAAACTTGTGAAATAATCTGTTAGCAAAACATTCTGTGAATTTCAAGTAGAAAAAAAAATTTTTAAAAGATACAATGGGGACTTCCATGGTAGTCCAGTGGTTATGAATCCACCTTGCAATGTAGGAGAAACTAAGATCCCACATGCCACAGAGCAGCTTAAGCCATGTGCCACAACTAGGAAGTCTATGAGCCACAATGAAAGATCCCACATGACACAATGTAGATTTCCAGTGCCACAACTAAGACCCAATGCAGCCCACTAAATAAATATTAAAAAAAAAAAATAAATACAATGGATAATTGGGCTTCCCTGGTGGCTTGGTAAAGAATCTACCTGCAATGAAGGAGACCTGGGTTCAATCCCTGGTTTGGGAAGATTTGGAGAAGGTAACATCTACCCACTCCAGTATTCTGGCCTGGAGAATTCCATAGGTTGTATAGTCCATGGGGTTGCAAAGAGTCAGACACAACTGAGTGACTTTCACTTTCACAGTGGATAAATAATATCCACATGATTACTTTCATGGATTATAATTCAACTACTTTTGTAAGTACACCTTTCTTTAAATTTACTAAAGAAAGATTTCTTGTTCATTGCTTCATCCACTAAACTGTGAAACTTGTTGAAAGAAAGCTAACAGGCTGGTAAATCAAAAGCCATTAAAGGAGTGGCAGACATCAACAGGAAGGTGTAGGGTTAAATGAAACAGTACATGTACGGTAAGATGGAAAATGTCTATGGAGAGCAGAACTGAATAAGATGCCATGTGAGCTAGGGATTTGAATACCAGATTCATTAACTCATCTTTCTTGTCGCTGGTGTATTATTAGGAACTTCTGTGGATTGTTGTTGATAGACACTTAACGGTTGTATTGCTTTAATAATTATTTATTGGACATATATATACTAAGTGCTAGGCTGTCTTATGAGCTGGGAATGTTGAATGAATCCATATGTTTATTCATTTGTAACAATATTGTTAATCATTTGCAATATGCAAATCTAAAATTGGTTAAAAAATTCAGTGGGGCTTCTTTGAGGACTTATTTCAATATTAAATAGAATGATTTTTTTTCCCCATTTAGTTTGTATTTCTTAGTCTTTTAGCTATTTATCCTTCTCCTTCGCCTTCTTTAGCGCCCCCCCAACACCCCACAAATGAAACAAAATGAAAAAACAGACCAAAAAAAAAAAAAAAACTATCAAGAATTGTGTTTCTGGTAAAACAGCCAATAATGGATAAACATTTCAGTTGATTCTTCTGTGACCTGGGTTCATTAAAATATATTTGGCTGTTTAAAAATTGAACTTTTTATTATAAAGCTCTTAAGATAGATTGTGTTGTTGATTTCTGGAGTTAATTTTAGAAGTGAGTAATATAAAAGATTATGCAGCCTGGGTTGATATTAATGTGGTGTAACCTGTTCGGCTTTGATTTAAGTGAATGTCATTGCATTCATCAGAAGCTGTTTCTTTTTGTAAATGAATTTATGCAGATACTTGACGTGTTCCAAATAAAATTCTCTGCTTATCCACAAACTCCTGGATTTTTATAGGTTGCACATACAGAAGAATGGCTGAAAGGTTATCTGGCTCAGAACGTGTAGTGAAACATTTTGTAGGATAAGCTTTTCAATATTCAACTTAAAGCAGATTTTAAAAGTAATTTATCATTTTATATTTGGCTCTCCCTTTAAGTTTCTTCAACACAGCTTAGCTATAACTGGAAGGGCGTAGTTGGTGTCTGTATGTGCATGTGAGTGTGTCTGTGTGTGTGTGTGTATGTTCTAAAAAGAGCCCCCCTTTTTCCCCCCTGGATGTTTGAGTAGCTAATATGATACAGTTACCAACATTTTGTCATTTTAACAAGTATTCTTTCTTAAGTCCTCCCTCGATTTTCCCTAGTTGTACTCATGTTGATCCTGTTCCATTGTTGCTTACAAGTCAAGGGAAAAGGCTGGGACTAGTATAGGGAAGCTGGAACAAATGCTTGAAGAAGAGTGAGCGGAGGAGGAGGGATGTGTAATGAAGCCAAGGTCTAATGATAAGTGCTAATCTGTTCAGGAGAAGCAGCTCACCTTTGAAGAAACATAATGAAGGAGTAATCATACCATTATAAGTAGGCAGAGTATTTCTGTACTTAAATGACAGTACATTTCTAATTTCTTTGTTAAAATATATGCATATGTAAGATATAGACAAATGTTAAATTAAATCATTTTTATATATTATTTATATATATATATATATATATATAGTAAGGTTGAGCAGAAACACTGGATAAGCTAAAATGTGTGCAAAAAAAGATCATATTTCTTTTATATGAAGTAATTCTGGAATTAAGGTTGTTTGGTTATCTGGCATAGTTCATACGCCAGTTCAGGTCCCTCTGAAGGGTGCGGCAGCTTCTACTTCTGTTTCCTATGCTTCCGCTTATGTGGCTACCTCCTCAGCTGCTCCCTCCTCCAGTCGCACTCTCTCCCCTTTCCTCTCTTTCTTACAGCCTTCCGTCCTTTCTTTTTAAACAACTTTGAAAAGTGAAAGTGTTAGTCACTCAGTCGTGTCCAGCTCTTTGTGACCCCATGGACTGTAGCTCGTCAGGCTCCTCTGTTCATGGAATTCTCCAGACAAGAATACTGGAATGGGTTACTATTCCCTTCCCCAGGGGATCTTCCCCACCCAGGGATCAAACCCAAGTCTTCTACATTGGCAGGTGGATTCTTTATCATCTGAGCCACCATCTTTATTGAGATATAATTTGCATCCTGTTCGGTTCACTCATTTAAACCATACAATTCTAGTGGTTTTACTGTGTTCAAAGAATTGTTCATGTAATCACCAAGCTACCACAATCTAATTTTAGAACATTCTATTAGCCACCAATTCCCATTACCCTTCCCCCTTCTCCCTAGCTCTAAGCAACCATTAGTATGCTTTCTGTCTCTAAAAATTTACCTGGCCTGAACTTTTCCTATAATGAAATCATATAATATCTGGACTTTAGTGACTGGCCTTGTTCACTTAGCATAAAGTTTTCCAAGTTCATGAGTAACACATACCTGCATTTAATACCCATTTATGACTGAATAGTACTCCGTTGTATACATATGCAATATTTTGTTTATGTGCTCATGGACATTTGAGTTGCTTCCATTTTTTTGGCTATTACCACTAATGTATTCACATTCATGAACGTTGATGGGCAAGTTTTGTGTGATCATTTATTTTTAGTTGTTTTGGTCATATACCTAAGAGTAGGATTGTTGGGCAGTCCTACTGGGTAACTCTGCATTTAACTTTCCGAGAAACTGTCAAACTATTTTCCATAGGGGCTGTACCATTTTACGTTCCTATAAACAGTATATAAGCGTTCTGATTTCTCCACAACTGCACCATCCCTCTGAGTTTTCATCTTAGCTTAATGGTTTAGTGCTGCCTTCCACCTCCCAGAGTCCCCTGTCTCTGTGAACGTGACATGCTGCAGAGTTTCCCAGTGCTGTGGTACTCTGGGGGCTTCCCAGGTGGCACTAGTGGTAAAGAACCCACCTGCCAGTGCAGGAGACATAAGAGACACGAGTTCAATCCCTGGTCAGGAAAATCCCTGGGAGGAGAGCATGGCAACCCACTCTGATATTCTTGCCTGGAGAATCCCATGGGCAGAGGAGCCTGGGAGGCAATAGTCCATAGGGTCTCAAAGAGTCAGACATGACTGAAGTGACTTAGCACGCACACACTGATGCTCTGGTGTGGTAACCAGTGTTATTCATATAGTCTCCAGCTGTAAGCATTATTGTCTGTTTTCCCCTGTATGCTCTTCAAATATTTTTTTCAATTTGTACTATGATGTGTAAAAAGTCAGGAAGCAAGGTAAACGGACCCAGAACCAACTCCTTTTGGGGAACTTTTTAGGCAGCTAGGAATAGTTAAAATCTCTAAGATAGAGGTATCTCTGGCAGTCCAGTGGTTAAGAATCCTCCCTTCTACTACAGGGAGTGTGGGTTCTATTCCTGGTCAGGGAACTAAGATCCCACATGCCACATATATGGCCAAAAAAAAAAAAAATCTCTAGGATATCTCTTGATGATACTAAATGTGGCAAATTCCAAGTATACAAGCAGACCAGAGATACTCAGAAAACCCTCGTTGTCAGAAGCAAAAGGTTTACAAATGTGCCATGGTTTCTCTGGTTTCACTGATAGCAGCAAATGCGGGCATGCCCTCCACAGGGCATACATCATTGTTATCTCTGTAATTATGGCTGGCTCAGTCCTCTGAGAATTAGGTCCTCAAAATTGAATCAGAATTAAATCTTGTCTTGAAAAGTACTCGATAGTCAGATTGCTTTCACTCCTTCACTAGCAAAAAAGAACACTAGTTATGGTTGAAAGGCTTCATCAGAGTTGAGGTTATTATACTTGAGAAACATTTTATCTCTGTTTTCTTTTATCCCCTTGCAAGTTTCCTGACTCAGTGCAGTTCCTAAATGGAACAGTGCGTTGGGGACCTATGAAGAAGGCAGTCTGCAGGAATTGTTAATTATTTCTAAAAATAACTCTGGGAGACAGACTAATGGTAATGACTGGGTTCTGGCACTTTATGGTTATAGCAACCACTTTTATATATTTTGATTTCCTCTCCTAATGCTTAATTATCTCCATGGGCATGACAATGGTATGTCACTGAAAGTATTACAAATTTAATTAATTGCTTGACAGTTATATCTTGTGGAAATTACAATAGTGGTAATCTTTCTACCTTTTTAATTTTTGGTTCAAACAAACCTAACTAATCACAAATCTTCAAATGGCAAATTAGACACAGTAAAGTAGAGCTACCAATTACAGATTTAGTGTTTTTATATTCTCTTGCAACAAACTGTAGTCAAACAATAAGTCAACTAAAACATTCTGTGTCTTTCTGATCTCTACTATATATCCTACTAGAAGATTTTAAGCTTTATCATAGAAATATAGTTTAAATCACCGATTAAAAAAATGTATTCAGACAAGGCAAATATCTAATTATAAATGATAGAAGCTCAGTATACTGAATGTGTTTGCATTTTATCGTCTGATGGTATAAAATTTTTATTAGTTTTCTCTAGTAATCATTGTTTATGCTGGTTTATGATGATTTTCTTACTATATTTCCATTAGTTCTTTACATTGATCTGGGAGTGTATCTAATAAGATAATTAGAATTTACCATTTAGTTAATTTGAAAATGAATAGATTTTGAAAATCAATTTTAATGATCTTTTGACACTGTAGAGCAGTGAGTCTCAATGAACTTTGAAAAGGGAAAGTAAAAGGTTTTAGTATCACCTTCTCTATCATTTCAGGTAAGACCAGAAATCCAAACTCCTGATGACCTAGAAGAAGATGAAGATGAGGAGGGAGATGAAAAAGAGGTGGATCTTTCCATTCCTGGCTCTTGCTATCTCAAACTTTTGTCACTCACAGCTCCTTCAGTTTTACCAGGTGGGAAAACTGGTAAAAAAAAACTTTTGTCCTATTTGGTGGGACAAAAGCTAGCATTTTGTGTGTGTGTGTGCTTTTTTTCCCCCTACTTGTCTGATTAATTGTGCTCTTTTGTGATGTATGCATAGTCTAGCTTACTTTAGTCTTAAATACTTATTTTTTATCTGTGTCTTATCAGGACTCCTTGAGATAGTATTGTGTTCCAAACACACTGAAAAATGTTAGACTTATAATTAAACTGGATAACTAGCTTAAACAATCATTTTCACTGGAAAATTTAAATTTTATTTTAAAAGTTAAATTTATTCTACAAGACAGATTTGCAGTGCAACTCTTGTTACTGATTCAAATGGTTCTTTAGCTTATTTATAAACTGAGTGAAAAGATCATTAAAATCTTCAGGAATTTCCTGGGTAGTTTCATCACATTTCCTGGCAGTCTAGTGGTTAAGACTCAACCTTCTAATGCAGGGGCTATGGGTTCGATCCCTGGTCAGGGAACTAAGATCTCATATGCTTTTAGGCTTCCCTGTTGGCTCAGATGGTGAAGAATCTGCCTGCAATGTGGGAGACCTGGGTTCAATCCCTGGGTTGGGAAGATCCCCTGGAGAAGGGAATGGCTATCCACTCTAGTAGTATTCTTGCCTGGAGAATTCTGTGGACAGAGGAGCCTGGTAGGCTACAGTCCAAGAACTCGCAAAGATCGAACATGACTGAGTGACTTTCACTTCACTTCATCATTAGAAATATATTCTTCCTTTAGAATTACTCTAAAGAAATGGTGGTACTAATATTTGAGAACTATCCATTAATGCTCTTTAAAAATAGATTAAGTTATATGGTCATTTAGTTTTGATACAAAGTGTATAGGACCTTGACTCTTAAATAATTATTCTAATTATATCCAATTATTCCAATTCAATATTAGCCAACATTTTTATAAGCATGCATTTATTACCTTTTTCAGTCTGAAATCTACCCTGAATATTCATGGATGTAAAAATTAAGTTCAGTAAACTCACAAAATGTCACCTTGGTCTTCTCACTAATGATCATAGTCTTCTCACTTCATAATCTCACTAGCCTATAATGTTAGAGATTTTTTGGTGGCTTTAAAAAATAATTAATTAATTAATTTGACTGCATCAGGTCTTTAGTTGTGGCATGTGAACTGTCAGTTGCAACATGTGGGATCTAGGTCCCTAAACAGGAATCGAACCCAGGTGCCCTCATTGGGAGCACAGAGTCTTAGCCACAGGACCACCAGGGAAGTCCCATGTTAGACGTTTTTATCCTTGGTTTCATCCTACATGGAGATCCCTGAGGAATTCAGCCAAATACATTTAGTGTTTATTGCTAGAGCATGCTTCTGTCCCGAAGTCCTGCCTCCTTTCATTAGAGAAAACCGAACGGTACACCTTAGACGGAGTTCATCTTTTCTTTCCCCCTTATGTCCAGTGCAAGCCTTAGAGACTGGTTGCCATTTTCTTTCTCCTGTTCATCCCCACTTCTTACCTCAATGCTCCTCAGAGTCTGCTGCTGCTGCTGTTAAGTCACTTCAGTCGTGTCCGACTCTGTGCGGCCCCATAGACGGCACCCCTGGGATTCTCCAGGCAAGAACACTGGAGTGAGTCGCCATGTCCTTCTCCAATGCAGGAAAGCGAAGAGTGAAAGTGAAGTCGCTCAGTCATGTTGACTCTTAGCGACCCCATGGACTGCAGCCTATCAGGCTCCTCCACCCATGGGATTTTCCAGGCAGGAACACTGGAGTGGGTCGCCATTGCCTTCTCCTAGGACCTCACAAATCCCCTGTGGTTAATAGTGGGTCCAAAGAGGAAAAAACACCTCCAGTTATCCAAAGTTCTGCCTATATCCCCAGATAACCGAAGAGTTCAAAGTCCTCTTGGGCTTTTAAAATGACATTGTTCCCTTTTAAATGGACCCTTTCTCTAGTCTCGTGGTGTTAGAAACAGGAGACGGGGTGAGATGTGTGTGGCCGAGGTATACTGTTGTTTCTGTCCACTTAGTATGTGCAGAGCTGTGATGGCCGTTAACTGGCTCTTCTGCATGTTTGTACTTGATATTTACTAGCATCTGTCCCTAAGGAAGAAGGGGAGGAGTTGAGGTTAACTGTATCTATTTGAGAAAATTCAATAATTAGAATCAGTCAGGTGAATGATTTAGAGACTGACTGTCTGGCAGACCCATGTCACCACGAGCAAAGTTCTTCAGTTTTTGTTGCCTCTTGTTCCCTGTGATTGTAAGAACCAGGAAAAGGCACTGCCTTAGAGATGTACAACCTAAGGGCAAGGTGGATGATATATTTTAAGTTTCTAGGTACAGCAGGCAGAAGACTGAATTGCAGTAAATGTAAACTAATCCTGGCCCTTTTCTTCTCTTATTCCTTTCAAGTGAACACAAAAGCAGTTGCAAAGTAAATCTAGTGATTTGAATTATTTTAAATAGGGATGTTACTGCTGCTGCTGCTGCTGCTGCTGCTAAGTCACTTCAGTCATGTCCAACTCTGTGCGACCCCATAGATGACAGCCCAATGCTTGAAAGTGAAAGTGAAGTCTCTCAGTCGTGTCTGACTCTTAGCGACCTACCAGGCTCCTCCGTCCATGGAGTTTTCTAGGCAAGAGTACTGGAGTGGGGTGCCATTGCCTTCTCCGTATGCTGTAAAATATTTTTCAATTTTCAAATAATTTTAGACTTATCAGAAGTTGCAAAATTAGAAAGTATTTTACCCAGCTATTCCCATTGATAACATCTCACATAACTTTAGTTCATTATTTATATCAGGGAATTCACTTTCATACTGTTAATTAAACTATAGACCTACTTGGATTTCATCAGTTTTTTTTACAATATATAAGTTTCGAGAATTAACTTTTTAAAAAAGCTCAGTATAACATCTAAGACCCATCCAAGTAGTTATCGGTATCAATTTGTTCTTTTTTATTGCTAAGTAATGTTCCATTTTGAGATGTACCCAGGTGTCATTAGCAGTAAAGAACCTGCCTACAAATGCAGGAATTGTCAGAGACACAGGTTCGATCCCTGGGTCAGGAAGATCCCCTGGAGAAGGCACAGCGACCCACACCAGTGTTCTTGCCTGGAGAATCCCTTGGATAGAGGAGTCTGGCAGGGGTCACAAAGAGTCGAACATGACTGAACTGACTTAGCACGCACATAAAATGTACCATAGTTTGTCTATGTCCTCATCTGTTGGAAGACATTTGTTTTATATCTAACACTCTGTGTCCTACAGATTTTCAGCTCTTTTCAAATCCTCACTTGATCATCTGGAAGGAAGAGACTAGGGCAAGGTTCAAAGACAATGGGGAAAATTCCTAGTTGCTAGCTTTTTCAAGGGCTGGGACAGATGGTACTGTACATATCAGTTGCACCCCTGGTATTTTACTTTCATTTAAACTGCTCTCAGGCCTGGAATTATTTGAGAGTCCTTAGTTCTCTGAAGTGCCTGACAAATAGACAAATTTTCATTCCTGGGTTAGTCTATGTGGAGATGTATACTTATCTCTTGACATATATTATCTTTTACCAGAATAGGATGCCTTCTGTCCTCACAGGCACATAGTTCTTAGGTACATTCTGAAAAGTCTAAACTCCTCCCTGGCTTGAAGCATTCATTCATGTGGTCGTGTATATAGGACTTGGTATATGTGACCTGCCAATGCATATTACCCACATTTTTTCATTCAGATGACATATTGGTCAGGGTCTTCACAGGAAATTCCGAGGGAATAGTTGAGAGTTTAATAAAGGACTGCTTAAAGGTGTGCTGTCAAGGTTAAAGAAAATTCACAAGCAATGGTGGATCATCTCAGAATGGCAAATGTCTCTCAACTTGAAGAGTTAAAGGAAGGTAGTAGTTATAAGAGGAAGAGAGAGCTTCTGTGTCATAAATAGGGCTGCCTAAGGGGATCCAGGACCTTCAAAAGAGGGATACAGGCATCCTGGGGCAGTCCTGCAGGAGGATGTCTAGGGAGTAACATACCCTCACCTCCGTTCTCACCCTCTGATCTCCTACCAGTATCTCCCATTGAGTGAAGCCAGCTGAAAGCCAGAGGACAAGGGAGCCTGGTGATGCTGTTGTGAAAGGTTATTCTTCCAGGACACAGAGCAGGGTTGGGAGGGTGGATCTGGAGGGCAAAATGGAAAACTTACTACATAGGTGTTCTCTGGACTTTGAATGGAGAAGCTTGATTGTGCCTAGAAAGGTTCCATATAAGAATGACAGAACTGGGAATGTAATCCATATTCCGGTGGGAATTTGCTGCCTTTAATTTAACTGTGGTCATTTAAAGGGGACATTTAGACCTGTTTAGAATGAAATTCTAGTTCAGGTAGGTAGACTCTTGCTTTTTCTTCCTATAAGAAGAGGCACATGTAGCGGTTTCCTTTTTTGTTTCCCTTATGATTTGTTTAGCTTTATTTTTTTGTTGCTGTTTTTGTTCTGCATTGGGCAACCTCTAGTGGTCCTTGGGAAAATAACACTTGAATATAAACCTATAGTGTTAGTCAAGTATTTTGCTTAAATATCCTGTCGTCTTCTGATCCTGGATCACTATATTGCCTTATAACAAGTAAAGATGTCAAGCAATAAGGATCTTGGGCTTAGTTAGAAGGAACACAAATAAATAATGAATTAGGTTTTAAAAACAAGCGTACTGATATTACTACAGAATGCAGGACAGTCATAAAAGGCTCTTTCTAAATGATAAGATAGAGCCAGTCACATGGCAATCAAGGATTAGTGTGTTCCAGGTAGAAAGAATAGCAAGTACAGTGGCCTTGTCTTAGGTATGAGCTTTGTGTTATTGAAGAATGGAGTAAAGCTCATGTGAAAATGTGCCTTTAACATAGCTAGGAAGGAAGGCAGGTGGTAAAGATGTAGTCAGAAGGAGAGTCGGGGCTGGGTCATAGAAAGCCTTGATCATTTCTAGAAGTTTTGATGTTATATTCTGTGTATGGTGAGAAAACACCAGAAGGTGTTAGAGATGGAAATTATATAAAATTCTAGCTTCTGAGTAGAGGATGGTTTGGAGGAGTAGTCAGGAGGAGAAGAAATCAAGAAACTAGTTTTTAAATTCATCCAAATGAGAAAAAGAGAAGATAATGACTGGGCAAGTAGCAGTAAAAATGGAAAGGGGTGGATTTGAGATATATTTTAAAAGATAGATCTAAAAGGACTTGCTAATGAATTACATATAAAAACTATGAGAAAGAAGAATTAAGAATGACCAGGTTTTTAAACTTGCATAACTGAGTGCCATGTTCTGGTTTTAGGAAGACTAAGAATGGGATGAGACTCAAGACTTGTTCTTTTACTTCGTGAAATTTTATCTAAAATATAGCTAAGTTGTTGTTTTTGTCGGTATGTGTATATGACTTAAGAATGACTGTTTCTCTTCTAGCATACGATATTTACTTTTGATCTCCTTTTATTTCTTTCAGCTTTGGAGGAATTTTTTACATCACTTGTGAAGCAAGAAATGGTGAATATGCCCCGTGGGGTGTATCACTCTGCATTGAAAGGAGGTGCCCGCTTAGATCAAGGAAAGACTGTAGCAGGAATCCCCAATTTTATGTTGAAAATGTACGAAACAAACAAGCAGCCAGGTTTGAAACCTGGCCTTGCGGGTAAGCACTTTACATCAATGTATAGGTTTTAATGTCCCAATTTAAGCTTCTCTTCAAAGTAGAATGTGATTGAGTGTGGAAAGGCATTGCTGCTGCTGCTCACATCTAGACACACTGGATAAATTACAAACATGAATCACGTGTTAAAGCCATTTAGAGAACTGCAGAAGCAAAGGAGAAGGCAGTAGCACCCCACTCCAGTACTCTTGCCTGGAAAATCCCATGGACAGAGGAGCCTGGAAGGCTGCAGTCCATGGGGTCGCTGAGGGTCGGACATGTCTGAGTGACTTCACTTTCACTTTTCATTTTCATGCCTTGGAGAAGGAAATGGCAACCCACTCCAGTGTTCTTGCCTGGAGAATCCCAGTGGGGGCGCCTGGTAGGCTGCCCTCTATGGGGTTGCACAGAGTTGGACACGACTGAAGTGACTTAGCTAGCTAGCTAGCTAGCAGAAGCAAAGATATAAATAAAAGCAGAGAAGAGGTAGACTGAAATTACAGAACAGGGGGAACATTTTAGATGTTTTAGATTGTTCCCTGCCCCACCCACTGGGCCCCACCTCATAGGGGATGTTCACCAGTTTCGGTTGTGGACTGGAACTGGAAATTGGCTCAGGCAGAGGCCTGTTGGAGGATAGAAAAAGCAGTAAAGCTTTTAGTGGCATCAAGGGACTAGGGTGATGTGGTGATTAATTGTACGAATCATCTTAATTGGGCTAAATGATGCTCAGATAAATGATAAATATGATTTCTGAGTGTGTCTGTAGTGAGTTTCCAGAAGAGGTTAGCATTTGAGTCAGCAGACAGAGTAAAGATCACCCTGAGCCAGTGTGGGTCAGCATCATCCAAACCATTGAAGACCTGAATAGAACGAAAAGACGGAGGAAGGGTGAAGCTGGGAGATCCATCTTCTCCTGCCTTTGGACGCTGGTGCTCCTGGTTTTGGGCTTCCTGACTCAGACTGAATTACACCACTGGCTTTCCTGGTTCTCTCATTTGCAGACAGAAGATTGTGGGACCTCTAAGCCTCAAAATTCTTGTGAATCAATTGCCATAAAAAAATCTCTACTTGCTTATATACATATCTATGTCTATACATATCTTGTTCTGTTTTTCTGAAGATTCTAACTAATATAGATGACAAACTGGAGGTTTTCCTCTTGAGAGTTTTGAGTTGAGTGAGTTCTGAGTTTGCACTGAAAGTTAAAGAACTAGGCTGATGCTTCTGAAAGGCAGTGGTCTCCAATCTTACAGTACTTGGAAAACAAAGACTGACTAGGAGAATGGGCCTGAAAACCAAGTACACAAATAATGAATTGATACTGGAGATCTACAGGTCTTTTCACTTGGTTGCCTTGACTCATTCTAGCCTCAGTTAGAGGCCGAAATTCAGACTTGACCTTAACAAGAGAGTGATACAGGAGGCAGAGAAACTAGCAGAGATCCTGACATTTTGTGGTAACCTTAGTGACAAAACTGAGCTGGAGGGACTTCAAGCACACAGCATATGTGTCTCCCTTAAGGTATTTGTCAAATTTTGAAGCTTTGTGGGATGGGAATTTAAAAGGTAACCTGAAAACTTCTGAGGACAGATGTAAATCTCTGAATCTCCCATAATCTTCCCATAATGAAGAGTCAAAGACCGATTAGGCTGTCAGTTGAAAGTCTTGAAGAAGGTGTGCCCTAGAAACAGGATTGAACCAGAGGTAGACTGAGATTTACCAAGGCTATAATCAAGCCTCGGAAAAGGCATTGGCAACCCACTCCAGTACTCTTGCCTGGAAAATGCCATGGACGGAGGAGCCTGGTGGGCTGCAGTCTATGGGGTCGCTAAGAGACGGACATGGCTGAGCAACTTCACTTTCACTTTTCACTTTCATGCATTGGAGAAGGAAGTGGCAACCCACTCCAGTATTCTTGCCTGGAGAATCCCAGGGAAAGGGGGGCCTGGTGGGCTGCCGTCCATGGGGTCGCACAGAGTCCAACACGACTGAAGTGACTTAGCAGCAGCAGCAGCATAATCAAGCCTGGCTCAGTTAAATCCTCAATTCAGTTGAGATGGTCAGTCCTTCACTCTGCCTAACAGAGGATAAACTCTTCTCAGATAAAAAAAATAGCATCATTTAGAATTTCTGTGGTTCTTTCATTACTATCCAGTATATAGGGAAAAGGTTCTAGGCATTTGAAAAAGGAAGAAACTAAAAAGGAAGGGAATATTTCATGGAGATAAAGCAGTCAGTATATCAGGAAGGCATCACAATTCTAATCAGTGTACACAGAATAGCAGAGTTCAAACTACATGACAAAAAATTAGAACTAAAAAAATAGACAAATCCACAATACTAGTAGGAAACTCTAAAAAATTTTCTTCAATGACTTGATGAATAAGCAGACAAAAAATCAAGTTCTCAAAATATATGAACAATACTGTGAACAAACTTTCTTAAGTGATGCATGGAACATTATAGTGATATAATCTGTATGCTTTTAAACCGTACATTGGGTTATTTGTCTTCTTGTTGATTTTTAAGATTTCTTTATATACACTGGTAAAGGTTTGTGCAGATGGTGACTGCAGCCATGAAATTAAAAGACGCTTACTCCTTGGAAGAAAAGTTATGACCAACCTAGATAGCATATTCAAAAGCAGAGACATTACTTTGCCGACTAAGGTCCGTCTAGTCAAGGCTATGGTTTTTCCAGTAGTCATGTATGGATGTGAGAGTTGGACTGTGAAGAAGGCTGAGCACCAAAGAATCGATGCTTTTGAACTGTGGTGTTGGAGAAGACTCTTGAGAGTCCCTTGAACTGTAAGGAGATCCAACCAGTCCATTCTGAAGGAGATCAGCCCTGGGATTTCTTTGGAAGGAATGATGCTAAAGCTGAAGCTCCAGTGCTTTGGCCACCTCATGTGAAGAGTTGACTCATTGGAAAAGACTCTGATGCTGGGAGGGATTGGGGGGCAGGAGGAGAAGGGNTACTCCTTGGAAGAAAAGTTATGACCAACCTAGATAGCATATTCAAAAGCAGAGACATTACTTTGCCGACTAAGGTCCGTCTAGTCAAGGCTATGGTTTTTCCAGTAGTCATGTATGGATGTGAGAGTTGGACTGTGAAGAAGGCTGAGCACCAAAGAATCGATGCTTTTGAACTGTGGTGTTGGAGAAGACTCTTGAGAGTCCCTTGAACTGTAAGGAGATCCAACCAGTCCATTCTGAAGGAGATCAGCCCTGGGATTTCTTTGGAAGGAATGATGCTAAAGCTGAAGCTCCAGTGCTTTGGCCACCTCATGTGAAGAGTTGACTCATTGGAAAAGACTCTGATGCTGGGAGGGATTGGGGGGCAGGAGGAGAAGGGGGCGACAGAGGATGAGATGGCTGGATGGCATCACTGACTAAATGGGCGTGAGTCTGAGTGAACTCCGGGAGTTGGTGATAGACAGGGAGGCCTGGCGAGCTGCGATTCATGGGGTCACAAAGAGTCAGACACGACTGAGCGACTGAACTGAATTGAACTTAAAGATTCTTTACCTGGAGGAGGAAATGGCAACCCACTCCAGTATTCTTGTGTGGAAAATCCCCATGGACAGAAGAGCCTGATGGGCTATATAGTTCACGGCATTGCCAAGAGTCAGACACGACTGAAGCGACTTAACACACACACACACAAACTGTACATTGGCAACTTATCAGAATGATCATGTGGCAGATCATAAACTTCAACAAATTTCAAAATATTCAAGTCATTGAGTCTGTCCTCGGATAGCAATGGGATTAAGCTAAAACTAATAAAAAGATAACTAGCCTGGAAATTCCACTAGCCTGGAAATTGAATAATATAGATTATCCATGGATCAAAGGAAAAATCAAAATGGAAATCAGAAAATATTTTGAACTGAATGATAATGGAAATAAGCCAAATTACAACTTGTGGGATGTAACTGAAACAGTGTTCATGGGAAATTAATACCTTTAATGCAAATACTGAAGAAAAAAGAAAGGAAAGAAAACCAATGATAATTAAAGCTTCTATTTCAAGAAAAATGGAAAACAACAGTGAATTAAACTTAAATTATAAAGGAAAGAATAATAAATATAAGAATAAAAATCAATGAAAATAGAAAACATATAAAATAAATAAAATCAGCAAAGCCAAAAGTCGACTCTTTGGAAAGTCTAAAAGAATTGATAAACCATTGTTAGTCTGGACAGAAAAATAGAGAAATATAGATTACCTATACTAGGAACAACAAAGGAGACAGCACTTCAGACCCCACAGTATTCAAAAAAATATATTATGAAGAACTTTTAGCCAGTGAATTTCACAGTTTAGATGAGATGTAGAAGTTCATCGAAATATACAACTTTGCAGAACTGACAGAAAGCAGACTAGACTTGAATAGTTTGAAATTGGGTATTAGTATTAAAGAAATTGAGTCTTTAAGAACCTTCCCACAAAGAAACCCTAGGTGCAGATGCTTCTTTGGTGAATTTTTCAAAAAAATTAAGAAAGAAATAACAGGGATCTTTATAAACTCTAGTATAGGAGGAAAAAAAGAACCCTCTAGATGAGGTCAGCATAACCTTAATACCAAATACCAGAAAGGAATATTAAAAGCCACTCTTTTCCATGAACATAGTTGCGAAAATCTCCCCAAAATATGTTAGAAAATGGAATTCAACAGCACATACAAAGGAAAATAAATAATAATTAGTAGGGTTAATTTAATGTTTGAAAATCAATATAATTTATTACATTAATATCAAAAAGGCAGTATAATCTTTAGATGACCTCAATAGATGTAGAAAAAGCCTTTGAAAAACTTAGCTCCTATTCATGTTACATAAAAGACTCTCATTAAGCTCTGAATAGAACTTCTTTTATTCTGATAAAGAACATCTACAATGCCATCTTTGTACTTAATGCTGAAGTAATGAAACTTTCACTCCTTGAGATTGGGGGGAAAGATATGGATGCTTGTTGTTACCACTATTATTCAGTATTGTAATGGAAGCCATAGCTAGTGTAATGAGCCAAGAAAAAGAAATAAAAGTCATACAGATGAGAAAGGAAGAGAGAAAGTAGTCACTATTTGTTGATGACATGATTGTGTACAGAGAAAGCCCAAAATAATCTGCAGACTAATTAGGATTAATAAATGAATTAAGATTACTGTGTACAAAGATCATATAAAAATGAACTGTATATTTGTATATACATAACAAAAATGAAACTTAAAAAGTGTATCATTTATACCAGTACCAAAAACCATCAAGTACCCAGAATAAATTTAACAAGAATTGTGTAAAATCCTTATACTGTATGCTATAAAATATTATGGAGAAAAGTTAAAGAAATTCAAATAAATTGAGTTATATAAAGTGTTTATGGACCAGAAGACACCATGCTGTAAAAATGTCAGCTCTCTCCAAGCTAATATGTTGTTTCAACCCAGCCCAATTCACATCCCAGTAGGTTTTTGGAAACTGACAGACTGATTCTAAAATTTGTATGGAATTGCAAAATACCAATAATAGCCAAGGTAAGCTTGGAGAACAAAAACAAAATAGAAGGATATACATTACCAGATATCTAGACCTATTATGAAACCACGATAATTGACAGTGTAATATTGGTGCAAAGACAGGCCAACTGACTAGTGGAAGAATATGGAGTGTACAGAAACAGACCTACATGTACAAGGTCACTAGATTTGTTACATAAGTAATACTGTGGTGCTGTAGAGAAAAGGGATGATCTTTTAGAAAAATAACAAATTATATTAAAATCATGAACATGTAGTAGTGAAAGTATACCATTAAGAGAGTGAAAAGGCAAGGCACAGAATACAAGTATTTTTAGAATATATATCTGATAAAGAACTTATATCTAGACTATATAAAGAATTTTTAAAAACAAGGAAAAGACAATTAAAAACAGGGAAAAGAATTGAGTTTACCTTTCAAAAAGAGGGTATACACAGTATATTAACACATATATATGGAATTTAGAAAGGTGGTAATGATGACCCTATATTCGAAACAGCAAAAGAGACACGGATGTAAAGAACAGACTTTTGGACTCTGGGAGAAGGCGAGGATGGGATGATCTGAGAGAATAGCACTGAAACATGTCTATTACCATATGTGAAACAGATCGCCAGTCCATGTTCGATGCATGAGACAGGGTGCTCAGGGCCAGTGCACTGGGATGACCCTGAGGGATGGGATGCAGAGGGAGGTGGGTGGGGGTTTCAGGATGGGGAACACATGTACACCCACGGCTGATGCATGTCAATGTATGGCAAAACCTACTGCAATATTGTAAAGTAATTAGCCTCCAATTAAAATTTTTTTTTAAAAAGAGAAAAAAAGACGGTATACAAATGTCTGATGAACATATGAATAGATGATCAACTTCATTGATCATCTGAGAAATGCAAATTAAAACCACAGTAAGATACCACAGCAGACCTAATACTATGGCTAAGATGAAAAAAAATGGAAACTACAAAATATTAATAAATATGTGGAGTAAATAGAACTGCTGCTGGGAATGTAGGTTAGTAGAACCACTTGGGACAATTTATACTGAATAAATTCATACTCTGTTACCTACCTATTTCATTCTTAGGAATAAGCCTAAATAAAGTCACCAAAAGACATAATAATATTCACTGCAGCATTATGTGAGTAGCCCTAAACTTATTTTTGGAGAAGGAAATGGCACCCCGCTCCAGTACCCTTGCCTGGAGAATCCCATGGAGGGAGGAGCCTGGTAGGTTACAGTCCGTGGAGTCACAAAGAATCGGACACGACTGAGCGACTTCACTTTCTCACTTTCTTTAAGCTTATTCTAGTTGCTGAGCTTCCCTGTTAGCTCAGCTGGTAAAGAATCTGCCTGCAATGCGGGAGACCCCAGTTCGATTCCTGGGTCGGAAAGATCCCCTGTAGAAAGGATAGAAAAATTGACAGTAAAATTGTGTTATGTGCACATTATGGAGTGTTATTCAATAATGACAATGCATATACTACAACTACCAGTAACAATATGAAAGATTCTCACAATGATTATGTTAAGTGAAAGAAGTCAGATATAAAAGTGTACAGCCTGATTCCAGTTGTGTAAAGTACCACTCCATGGACTGTAACCTACCAGGCTCCTCCCTCCATGGCATTCTCCAGGCAAGGGTATGGGAGTGGGTTGCCATTTCCTTCTCCAAAAGTTGCTAGAAAGTTGTTATCTTTGGGCTGGGGGTGGATGTGATTGGAATGAGACATGAGGAAGGGCTTCTAAGATGTTAATAATTTTTTGCTTCTTGATCTGAGTGCTGATTACACTTTTGTTCAGTTTGTAAAACTCCATTGAGCAGTATGCTTATGTGCACTCTTCTCTATTATTCTTCAGGAAGAGATGTTTTTCAAGGTAATTTTTTCTGTTTTAGTATCTTCGTCCTTGAATATGTCTTCTCATTGGCTCAGAATCACCCAGATAAGGTCCAAGACTACCCTAACTCATCCTCTAGTGTTTGGTTGCCTGCCTTTGCTTTGTAACTGACATGGGGTCAGCTAATGCTAGAGGTTCAATTTAGTTAAGCAGAGTAGGAAGGATTGGGAGAAGGGTAACAGATGGAGGAGGGGAGGAAAAAGGGAGATTGACTGGATGTGAGTACAGGTATGATGGAAAACTAGTCCACTTACGGGTGTAAACTAAAGGAACCCATATTATCAGGAGTTCACAAAGACTTGCATGCGTAAGCATTTCTCTTTATTTGAGATTTATTTTTTAAGAAAAGTTAATAGAATCTCTAGAAGTAACAGTTAACAAAATTTAAAATAAACATGATTTGAAATTTTCCCATGTATTTACAAGTGAATGACACTCCTCTGTAATTTCAAGATACTAACTGCTTATAACTCTTTCTGTTTTTTCTTTCCTGTACCAACAGTTTAAAAAATAATAATAATTTGCTTAGCATATTCTTTTAATTTCTAAGTGTCTCTATCCAGATTGAATATAGACTACTGAGAACCTAATTAATGAAGTTTTCCCATAAGCAATGTTTTTATATTTCTTTTTTTTTAAGGTGGTATGTTATTTTGTTATGATATTTCAATGTATCAGAGTAAAGATGGCAAACCATTGAATCGGCTGATGGCCAGTAGAGGGCGAAGTTTCAAGCAGACCTCACTTGCTTTAGTGCATGAGGTGGGTACCTCTCCTTTCTCTGAAACAGTACTTGTATATGCTTTGGAGTTTCCTGCCTTTGATTTATGGTGATGAAATTTAGTGCATGTTTGGAAATAATTTTTCTGTTATTCATCATGAAAGTAGCTTTTAAAGACAACCAAAATAGTTGATCCAGCTGTAGTATTTTGATGTACTTCTCAAAGAAACCAGCATGTTTCCCTTAGGGCTCAGCCTGTTAGAAAGTAGTATCTAGGAAAGTATCTAGTTTGGTTTATTTATCAATATTTAATTGCCTTTGTTCAGAATAAATACCAATTTAATATTTTAAGAAATAATCTATTTCTTAATTGTAAGCCTTTGGAAGTATGTAGAGCACCACTATTTATATCTTGTGAACATTGGAAATTAACAGTAAATAATTGTGTTGGAGGAGGGGAAATCCTTTGATTTCATTGTTTATTTACATTTCTTTTATGCTACTCTCAAAGTTATGTGATGCCATTAGGTGTTGCTTGAAATCTGATTATTACAGATTGTACAATACTAGAGGAAAGAAGGAAGTTGGAAAGCACTCAGGAAATCTGTGGAGGTTTTTTTTTTTTTTAATTTTATGACAGTTACTCATTCAGGTGATATATAGGTTAAACTGTATGAATGAAAAACAAAACAAAATATCACAACAAAGAGGTTTATTTCATATAATTTAGACATAAGTTATATAATAGGTATAAATGAAAATGTATGAATTGTGAAATTTTTAAAAGATTTGAGATCATGATAGTGCTTCTACAATAGTTTGCATTAAATCTTATTTTGATGCATAATTTATAAATATTGGTATCACTTATTTGATTTGATAATATTCTGTGCCTTACCAGTTGCCACCATTTAGGATAGCCAGATTTTTGTTTGTTTATTTGTTTGGCCACACCACGTAGCATGTGGGATCTTCCTGCCCTGCAGTAGAAGTATGGAATCTGAACCCCTGGACCACGAGGGAAGTCCCAGCATAGCCAGATTTTTAAAGACCCACCTCTGGGACCCATATTAGTTTTATATATTTGGTTACAATTGAAATTATGTAAATCTTTGTTTAATACAATGTCTTTAACTAACAAAGGAAGGAAGATCTAGAGAGAGTAGTGTTTCTCTGGGAAGAAGAAAGGTTTAATTTTGTAAGCGAAGAAAAACAATAGGTAATTTTTAGATTTGTTCTTCCTATTATCGTATTCGTTGTTATGGAGAAGAAAGAGATTTGGTACTTTTGGGGGCTTTAAAGCTGTGTACTTAACGTGGATAACCAACATGTTAACTATTAAGGGAAGCCTGAATTTAAAAGTTGCTATCATAACAGATGGAGAAGGGAATGGCTTCCCATTCCAGTATTCTTGCCTGGAAAATCCCATGGACAGAGGAGCCTGGTGGGCTACAGTCCTTGCAATCGCAAAGAATCAAACACAACTGAGTGACTAATACTTTCACTTTCATCACAACAGAAACAAGGAAAAGTGTTAATGTAGGGGTGGCAGAAGACATCTGATAAATTCAGCAAATGGCATCAGAACTTGTGAGGTGTACCTTAGATGTGAACAGAGAAAATATGTGAGTTATGATACTTGTTGCTTGTATTATAGGATGCCCATGGACGGAGGAGCCTGGTAGGCTGCAGTCCATGGGGTCACTAAGAGTCGGACACAACTTCACTTTCACTTTCACGCATTGGAGAAGGAAATGGCAACCCACTCCAGCGTTCTTGCCTGGAGAATCTCAGGGACGGGGGAGCCTGGTGGGCTGCCATCTAAGGGGTTGCGCAGAGTCGGACACGACTGAAGTGACTTAGCAGCAGCAGCAGCAGCAGCAGAAAATTTCAAAGAGATGAGAAAAGATCATAATTTTAGGAGTTACTTGGAAGATGCATTAGGCAGAATTCTGCCACATCTGTGGCAGGATTTGGGGTTGTATTTATCTTCTGCTTACTATAATTCATTTTTTAAAGAGGCAGAGAGAGAGAATGAGCCAAGCAGTTTCTCAGAGTATCTGGCAACAAATAATAAAAAATTTAAGAGCTAGTTAATGAGAATAATAATTGCAATAATAATAACTCATAACCAGCTCAGGCACTTTAAAGTTTGCTGTGCACATGGTAATTCATTTAATCCCTATATTCACACTGTGAGGTTGGTACTGTTTATGTACTTGACACACATAAGTAGAAGAGCCTGGTAATTGAACCCCAAAAGTATGATTTCACAGTTCTTGATTCTGTCTTATTTTTAAAGTCTGTCATCATAGTTTCAATTTGCATATTAATTTACCCTTGGATGGACATTTGAGCTGTTTCTACTTTTTCCAGATTATGACTGAAGCTGCTATAAACACTATACAGGTGTATATGTGGATATCTATTTTAATTTCTCTTGAGTAAATAACTACATACGAGTGGAATTGCTAGGTCTTCTGGTGAGCAAATATGAAAACCCAACTGTTTTCCAGTGACTGTTCCACTTTGAATGCCCACCAGCAGCATAAGGAAGTTCTGGTTGCTCTCCCTCCTTGCCAGCGCTCAATATGGTCAGTTCTTAAAATTTAGCAGTTCTCATAGTGGTTAGTGGTTTTCCTTTTGTGGTTTTTAATTTGTGTTTTTTTAATGACTACTGATGTTGCGCTTCTTTTCATGTATTTATTCACATCATGGAGTGTTGTGTTCTTTTGCCACTTTTAAATCCAGGTTTTTGTTTTCAAATGAGAATTCTTTATATATTCTGGATATGTTTTTTTTTAATTAGAAATGTGTCTTGCACACGTTTTTACCTACTCTCTAACTTGTCTTTTTATTTCCTTAATCATGTCTTGTGAAGAGTGTCTCTTCAGTTTTGCAGAATTTGTCAAGTTTTTCTTTTCATGGTTCTTGCTTTTTGTCTTATCTAGAGTCTCAAAAACTTTGTTGTCTTTTTTTCCCATGTTCTCTTTTTTAACTTTTAAAAAATGAGGATGATTTATAGACTGTAAAATTCCCTCATTAAATGTGTGCAAGTCAATGGTTTTAGTGTATACACAGAGATGTAGAGCCATCACCACAGTCAATGTTAGAATATTTTCTTCACAATGTAAAGTGACTCTATACCCATTAGCAGTCACTCTCCATTTCCCTCACATCCCAGCCCTCATCAACCATGAGTGCACGTTTTTTAAATTTTATATTGGAGTATAGCTGTTAACAATGTGATCGTTTTGGACAGCAGAGGGACTCCGCCATATATATACATGTATCCATTTTCCTCCAACCCCCTGTCCCATCCAAGCTGCCACGTGACACTGAGCAGAGTTCCCTGTGCTATATAGTAGGTCCTCGTTGGTTATCCACTTTAAATATAACAGTGTGTACATGTCTATCCCAAAGTCTCCACATACATTTTATAATGCATTTGAGAAACTCTTTTTAAAACCTGCTGTAATTTTGGTTACAAATGCACTGAATTTGTATATCAGTCTGGGAGAGAACTGATATCTTAACAATACTGAGTTTTTCAACCAGTATGCAAGGTATATTTCTCCATTATTTTAGGTTAGTGTTTTGTTGTTTTCTTACTACAAATCCTGCATCTATTTTGCTAAATTTAATAAGTACTGCACATCCCTAAGTATTTGTATGCTAGGGCAATTAGACTGTTTTTTGGTTTGTCTTTATTTCCAACTGTTCATTGCTAAAATATAAATATATAATTGCTACTTTTTTATGGCCTTACTCTACCTACTTATATATTCCTATAGATTTTTTATAGATTCTTTTTTATTTTCGTTGCAATGTTGTCTATGAACAGAGATTGTCTTAGTGTTTTTCTTTCCAATCTGTATGCCTTTGATTTCTTTTTCTTGCCTAATTGCACTGTTTAGGGCCCTTTGGTATGGTTGAATAGAAGTGGTGAAAGCAGACATTCTTATTTTGTTAACAAAATAGTCTTGGGGGAAAGCATTCAGGATGCTTAACATTACATATGATGTTATATTTACTGTTAGTACAAGATTTTATGGATATTCTGTATTAGGTTGATGAAGTTTCCTTTATTCCTAAATTGGTAAGTTTTTTTTTTAATCACAAATAGATGTTGAATTTTGTCAAATGGGTTTTTTCTACATTTGTTAAAATGATTATATACTTTTTTCATTTGTTAGTAGGATGAATTATTTTGATTAATTTTTCTAATGTGAACCAAATCTGCATTCCCAGGATAAACTCCACTTGATTATAATATAGTATCCTATTTATTGCTGAATTTGATTTGCTAGTAATACTTTGTTAGGGGGCTTCCCAGGTGATCCTAGTGGTATGCATCCTGCCAATGCATAAGACATATAAGAGCTGTGAGTTCAACCCTTGGGTCGGGAAGATCCCATGGAGGAGGACACTGCCACCCACTCCAGTATTCTTGCTTGGAGAGTCCCATGGACAGAGGAGCCTGGTGGGCTATACAGTCCACAGGATCACACAGAGTCAAACCCAACTGGAGCGACTTAACACACACACTTTTAAGGGTTTTTGTACCGTGGCACCTATGAGGGACATGGTTTGGTGGTTTCCTTGTAATATCTTTGCCTGATATGTTATCAGGATAATGTTCTCCTAGTAATTTTTCCTTAAGTGGTAGAATTTTCGAGTGAAAAGTCTGGGCTTGGAGTTTGCTTTAGGAAAGTTTGTAACTATGAATTCAAGTTACATAATATCCGAGACTATTTACACTATCTATCCATCCATCCCTACTAATCCTGAAGAGGGAATTTCGGTGGCATAGCATACATGACAATTAGTATGTATCTCTCCTTTTTAAAAGTGTGCACTTCATAAAATCAGGAAGTTTGTTTTGGCCATATGTAGTTCCAGTGCTTGGTATTCCTGGCACATAGTAGACACTTTATAAATGATTTTAATCCTTTTGAAACTTGGGTGTGTCTTATATTTTACATGTGCATTTAGTGGGATCGTTTCCTTTTTCCAGAAATGTTGCAGTTAAATTGATGATGAATCTAATAATTGTTGAGATCTTACTAGGAAATGACATTATTGTCATTTGAACAAGCTATTATAAACTGTGTTGCATTTATATGGTTTAGCCTCCCCTCTCTGCCAAAGGTTACATATACCTATAGGATATTCTATAGCCCTAATGCACACAACTGTAGATGAGTGAGTGAGTGAATGGATGGGTAAATGAATATTCAAGTGCTCTGCTCTTCATTTTTAAAGTGTATTTTGCTCCATGTAATTGTCAATATTTCTCAATGACGACATTAGTTAAATCAAGTATATTCAGTGTCTTGGAGACCTAGCTGTTTAATCTGTGATAAAATCTTTAACACCCTTCTTTCTAAAAACTGGTTTTGTTTTTAATTGAAACTCTCCCGTGTTATACTTTGAGAAGACTCACATACCTAAGTCTGAATTGGGTTTGACCTGACCTACCAAGGGTAGTTTAGATTTCTCTGAAACTGAAGTGCCCTCTCTCTCTCTGTTCCTTTGAAAAGGGGACCAGCAGGGGTCATTTCAGACCTACCAGTGCTTCATCAAGCTCCTCCTCTGCCCTGATTTATGACTACTTCTTCTCATCCTGAGACTGACTTGGCTCCATTTGATGAGGAAGCTGAAGGTGAATGACATGTCTCTTTCCCTGGAAGTTGCTGCCTGTCTTGTCATCCTTTGGCATTTCTAACTCTAATATGACACTCTCCCCTAAATTGGATGATACTGATTTGTCCTGGATGAGAATGGCAGCCTTGCTTCATTATTTCCTACATCTTTGGGCACATGCAAATTTTCCTGATCCTGCTGCTGCTACCCAACCATATTTCTGCCTTAGCACTAGGTAATGAGCTCTTTTTTCATCTTTTCTTCAGTGAAACCTTTATTGGGCTTATTGCCGGCACTACTCTGAATGAGATATTTTTCTTCTTTCTTTTGAAATTGATCATCACTTGTTTATTTTGCCTTGTAAGTTATTTTTTTTTTCTTCTGCCTTCTTTACATTCTTCCCTAGATACCCAAAAGTACATGGGCTATAACCCATCATTTCCCCTTTTCTTTCAGTGCCTTCTTTATTTAAAAACGTATTTCTTGTGAAAAGCATGGAGCGTGTTAGCATTCANACTGTAAAATTCCCTCATTAAATGTGTGCAAGTCAATGGTTTTAGTGTATACACAGAGATGTAGAGCCATCACCACAGTCAATGTTAGAATATTTTCTTCACAATGTAAAGTGACTCTATACCCATTAGCAGTCACTCTCCATTTCCCTCACATCCCAGCCCTCATCAACCATGAGTGCACGTTTTTTAAATTTTATATTGGAGTATAGCTGTTAACAATGTGATCGTTTTGGACAGCAGAGGGACTCCGCCATATATATACATGTATCCATTTTCCTCCAACCCCCTGTCCCATCCAAGCTGCCACGTGACACTGAGCAGAGTTCCCTGTGCTATATAGTAGGTCCTCGTTGGTTATCCACTTTAAATATAACAGTGTGTACATGTCTATCCCAAAGTCTCCACATACATTTTATAATGCATTTGAGAAACTCTTTTTAAAACCTGCTGTAATTTTGGTTACAAATGCACTGAATTTGTATATCAGTCTGGGAGAGAACTGATATCTTAACAATACTGAGTTTTTCAACCAGTATGCAAGGTATATTTCTCCATTATTTTAGGTTAGTGTTTTGTTGTTTTCTTACTACAAATCCTGCATCTATTTTGCTAAATTTAATAAGTACTGCACATCCCTAAGTATTTGTATGCTAGGGCAATTAGACTGTTTTTTGGTTTGTCTTTATTTCCAACTGTTCATTGCTAAAATATAAATATATAATTGCTACTTTTTTATGGCCTTACTCTACCTACTTATATATTCCTATAGATTTTTTATAGATTCTTTTTTATTTTCGTTGCAATGTTGTCTATGAACAGAGATTGTCTTAGTGTTTTTCTTTCCAATCTGTATGCCTTTGATTTCTTTTTCTTGCCTAATTGCACTGTTTAGGGCCCTTTGGTATGGTTGAATAGAAGTGGTGAAAGCAGACATTCTTATTTTGTTAACAAAATAGTCTTGGGGGAAAGCATTCAGGATGCTTAACATTACATATGATGTTATATTTACTGTTAGTACAAGATTTTATGGATATTCTGTATTAGGTTGATGAAGTTTCCTTTATTCCTAAATTGGTAAGTTTTTTTTTTAATCACAAATAGATGTTGAATTTTGTCAAATGGGTTTTTTCTACATTTGTTAAAATGATTATATACTTTTTTCATTTGTTAGTAGGATGAATTATTTTGATTAATTTTTCTAATGTGAACCAAATCTGCATTCCCAGGATAAACTCCACTTGATTATAATATAGTATCCTATTTATTGCTGAATTTGATTTGCTAGTAATACTTTGTTAGGGGGCTTCCCAGGTGATCCTAGTGGTATGCATCCTGCCAATGCATAAGACATATAAGAGCTGTGAGTTCAACCCTTGGGTCGGGAAGATCCCATGGAGGAGGACACTGCCACCCACTCCAGTATTCTTGCTTGGAGAGTCCCATGGACAGAGGAGCCTGGTGGGCTATACAGTCCACAGGATCACACAGAGTCAAACCCAACTGGAGCGACTTAACACACACACTTTTAAGGGTTTTTGTACCGTGGCACCTATGAGGGACATGGTTTGGTGGTTTCCTTGTAATATCTTTGCCTGATATGTTATCAGGATAATGTTCTCCTAGTAATTTTTCCTTAAGTGGTAGAATTTTCGAGTGAAAAGTCTGGGCTTGGAGTTTGCTTTAGGAAAGTTTGTAACTATGAATTCAAGTTACATAATATCCGAGACTATTTACACTATCTATCCATCCATCCCTACTAATCCTGAAGAGGGAATTTCGGTGGCATAGCATACATGACAATTAGTATGTATCTCTCCTTTTTAAAAGTGTGCACTTCATAAAATCAGGAAGTTTGTTTTGGCCATATGTAGTTCCAGTGCTTGGTATTCCTGGCACATAGTAGACACTTTATAAATGATTTTAATCCTTTTGAAACTTGGGTGTGTCTTATATTTTACATGTGCATTTAGTGGGATCGTTTCCTTTTTCCAGAAATGTTGCAGTTAAATTGATGATGAATCTAATAATTGTTGAGATCTTACTAGGAAATGACATTATTGTCATTTGAACAAGCTATTATAAACTGTGTTGCATTTATATGGTTTAGCCTCCCCTCTCTGCCAAAGGTTACATATACCTATAGGATATTCTATAGCCCTAATGCACACAACTGTAGATGAGTGAGTGAGTGAATGGATGGGTAAATGAATATTCAAGTGCTCTGCTCTTCATTTTTAAAGTGTATTTTGCTCCATGTAATTGTCAATATTTCTCAATGACGACATTAGTTAAATCAAGTATATTCAGTGTCTTGGAGACCTAGCTGTTTAATCTGTGATAAAATCTTTAACACCCTTCTTTCTAAAAACTGGTTTTGTTTTTAATTGAAACTCTCCCGTGTTATACTTTGAGAAGACTCACATACCTAAGTCTGAATTGGGTTTGACCTGACCTACCAAGGGTAGTTTAGATTTCTCTGAAACTGAAGTGCCCTCTCTCTCTCTGTTCCTTTGAAAAGGGGACCAGCAGGGGTCATTTCAGACCTACCAGTGCTTCATCAAGCTCCTCCTCTGCCCTGATTTATGACTACTTCTTCTCATCCTGAGACTGACTTGGCTCCATTTGATGAGGAAGCTGAAGGTGAATGACATGTCTCTTTCCCTGGAAGTTGCTGCCTGTCTTGTCATCCTTTGGCATTTCTAACTCTAATATGACACTCTCCCCTAAATTGGATGATACTGATTTGTCCTGGATGAGAATGGCAGCCTTGCTTCATTATTTCCTACATCTTTGGGCACATGCAAATTTTCCTGATCCTGCTGCTGCTACCCAACCATATTTCTGCCTTAGCACTAGGTAATGAGCTCTTTTTTCATCTTTTCTTCAGTGAAACCTTTATTGGGCTTATTGCCGGCACTACTCTGAATGAGATATTTTTCTTCTTTCTTTTGAAATTGATCATCACTTGTTTATTTTGCCTTGTAAGTTATTTTTTTTTTCTTCTGCCTTCTTTACATTCTTCCCTAGATACCCAAAAGTACATGGGCTATAACCCATCATTTCCCCTTTTCTTTCAGTGCCTTCTTTATTTAAAAACGTATTTCTTGTGAAAAGCATGGAGCGTGTTAGCATTCATGCAATAAGAAACAATTAGATGAAAATTTTGAATAATAATTGGGAGAAGTGGTATCTGTGCTTGTTACATATTCCCCTTAGAAAACACTGTGAAAAGTATGGTTTGCTATATTTTAGAGACTCTGTAATTACTGTGCGATGTGAGTTGTTATGGTAACAGGGTTTTCCCCCTTCCTATTAAATAACAGAGTAAATGGTTGCTTGAGACGTGATTGAATTGTCAGCTTTCAAGCTAATGTTATCCTGATGGGAAAGGGGAGTGGGGGGAGAGAAGAGAGACTGAGGTAGAGAGAGAAGGCGGGAGGGAGGGAGGAGAGAGTTTAAAATGTCCAGAAAGCACCTACAAAGTGACGGGTGTCATTCTCCTTTAAAAATGTATCCGTCACAAGCCCTCCCTTCTTGTCTTCCAGTCAGTATTTGTCAGGGGACGGGAATAACAAAAAATTATTCTGTGCAAACAAGATTACTATTGACAGATAACTGAAGCCTGTGCTTTCTTATTTATATACAGTGGGGCATTGAGCGGCCTTGGGGGTCTCTAACTCTAAGTACAAATGGTTTTTCTTCTGGGGATGTGGGAGGAGTGTGCATATGTCACAGACCGAATGTAGTGACTAAGCGTTGGTGTGTCTGGGTAGCAACTGAAGTTCAATGCTTTTATTCTTTTGATAATAAGATATGCATCTGGGAAACATGAAAACACGTTCCTTTGTGAGACTGAGGTTGTAAAACCCATGGCAAACACTTGACCTGTCAGTTTTATGTGCTGTTCTACCTTGTCCCATTCCAACTTCATAGTCAGCCTCACCAAAGCTTGACTTACATGATTTCAGTTATTTAATGAAGGGCTGTTGAAATGAGTATTTTCTTATAAATGAATAATTATGTTTGTTAAGATCACTCAAGAGGCAGAGAATATTACCAAACTTCTGGGCAACGTATTCTGAACTATAAATTATCAAATTAAGTGGTCATGTAGTTCCTGCCACGGCTTCCCTGGTGGCTCAGACAGTAAAGAATTTGCCTGCAATTCAGGAGATCCAGGTTCAGTCCCTGGGTCAGGAAGACCCCCTGGAGGAGAAAATGGCACCCCCACTCCAGTATTCTTGCCTGGAGAACCCCATGGACAGAGGAGCCTGGCGGGCTAGAGTCCGTGGGGGTAAAATAGAGTCAGATGCAACTAAGCACACACACACATAGTTCCTTCAAGTAAAATATGTGTCCAGGAGGAAACTAGATCTCCTTTTCCATTCTGTCTTTTGACATTTGCTCTATGTTTGTGAACTGTGTTTCTAAGCAGGATATTTTCTGTCGAGTTAGTATTTCAGGTATATGTCATTAGAACTTGTGTGATACTAATTAAAATGTTAGGAAATTTCAAACTGTAAAGTGTATAATACTCACTTTAAATTTCACTTTGTCACTCACTGTGTTTTTAATCTGGAATGAAACATTTCCCAGCCAGAACAGTTTGAACATGTTTCATAAAATTTCAAATAATCATATCCTCAACAACTTGTATTAGAGTTTGGCTGTGTCTATTAAAATGGTTTTCTAACATTGTGTTTTCACACATCATAACTCTCTGTGATTACTTGTTTATGATAGTGTAGTTTTCACATGACAAGATTTTGCCTTAAAGCGAATACTGTACATTTAATGTGGTTAAGCTCAGCAGGTCTTTAAGGGAACATTTATGTGTGAGACACTGTGGTGGGTTCAGTGTCCGTGAGAGGGATTCCAGGGTGAATGCAATATGATCTCTGCTCTTAGGTTGGTATGCTGCTGTTGCTGTCGCTTCAGTCGTGCCCGACTAGCATCCAATCACACACAAAAAATGCAACCTGTTGAGTATAACAAGAGAGGTGTAGCATAGTGTACTGGAAGTGTAGGGATGGGAGAAATATTTCAGTAAGTAGAGATGAGAGGAACACAGGGCATTCAAAGCCATGGAAGCGTTCAGTGAATGCGAAGGTCTTGAAGAGTATCGGACAGGCTTGGACATTGGTTTATAACCCAAGTGAACCAGAATACAGGTTAAATGAAAGAGAGGAGCAGAAAGTAAGTGGGGAAACTGGTTGAGGATCTTAGCCCGCAGAGTTCTCACATAACAACAAATTATTTCTTAAAGTAAATGGTGAACTTTTAATTCTAAAATACTTTGGACACAGCATAGAAGAATTTTGGGCTTTATTCTTTAATGAGCCATCAAAGGGTTTTTGAAAAATTCTGAGTTAATGTAATAGTAGCAACATCATTCAGGATGTATGATTTTAGACTCTTAAGAGATGAGCTAGATGGCCTCAATAATTAAGACAGGAATTAGAACTAACTCAGTGAGGAAGAAAGTAGGGACAAACGTAGTGAACATTTCAGAAGTAGAGTTGACAGTTGAGTTGGAGGCAAGGGTGAAGTCCAGGATAAATCAGAAATTTCAGATCTGGGTGACTGCAATATTGATGGGGTAATGTTGATAGAGGAATGATAAGAGGGAGAGTGGCTTTTGAATGATGATCCAAAGAAGTGTACAGAGGGTATTAGACAGTGGGAGGAGAACATTTGAGAAGTACATGTTCTAAAAGTGGTCATTTTCCAAACTATGTATTTTAAATTTTATTGACTTACATACATGTGGTAGATTTCTCCCATTTCAGTGGATAGTTCTATGAATTCTGAGAAGTGAACACATTCATCTAATCAGTACCACAGTCAGGATAAGGACAGTTCCAGTACTCTAAAATCGCCCCATGCCCCTTTGCAGTCAGCCCCTCCCGTGCTCCCCTATCTCCTGACAACCACTGATCTCTCTTATGTGCCTCTAGTTAAGACTGCATTTTAAAGAATTCCAAGGCCCACCACAGGCTAAGAGATGCAGGTTCTGTCCCTGGGTTGGGCAGATCCTCTGGAGAAGGAAATGGCAACCCCCTTCAGTATTCTTGCCTTTGAGAATCCCGTGGACAGAGGAGCCTGTTGGGCTGTACAGTCATGGAGTCAGACACGACTGAGCATGCGTGCATGAGCACTCACGAGGGCCCACCACAGAGGAGACCGAGATGATCATGAGGACTGAGCACCCAGCCCCCAGCCTTCCTCCTTACTTCCTCTAGACAAATTCTGCTTCTCTGATTCGTGCTTTAAATATTGGCATTTTACTTAACATTTGGGGTGAGGTGGAAAAATTACATACTACATACTTGAAAATGATTCTTCTACAGTCTAAATGATACCACTCTGAGCCACCAACATCTCTTACCTAAAGTTTTGCAGGTGCCTCTGAGCAGATTTCTCTGCTTTGACCTTTGCCCACTATAGTCTCTTCTCAGCAGAACAGTCCATAAGATCCTTTTACAGTGTAGATTAGATCATATTATTTGTCTCCAAGCCTTATAATGACTCCCCCTTTAGTGAGAGTAAAGGCAAGTCCTGAGAACTGCCCTAGAAGGCCATCCTTTCCCCTGTTGACTCACCAGCCCTCTCTCTCTCCTCTCTCCTCTCTGCTTCTCTGTCTGTGCTCGTTATACTGGCCTCCCTTCTGTTCCTGAAACAGTGAGCCATGCAGTCACTTTAGGGACCTGTGCCTTATCTTTTATTTTGTTTTTTGATTGAATTAAAAGACATGTAACATCAAACTAACCATTTTAAGGCTTCAAGTGTGTAAGTCAGTGGTATTTAGTACCTTTTCAGTGAGTAACCATCACCTCTATCTGGCTCTATAACCTTTTCATCACCCTCAAATGAGACCATGTAGACAGTAAATGTTCCCTCCCACTTCTTCATCTCCCCATCCCTGGCAACCACAAAGTTGCTTTCTATCTGTATGGATTTCCCTGTTCTGGACATTTCATATAAATGGACTTGTATAATATGTGACCTTTTGTGTCTGGCTTCTCTCACTTTCACATCATGTTTTCAGGGTATATCCATGTTGTAGCCTGCATTAGTAGTACTTCATTCCTTTTTATGGCCGAATAATATTCCATTGTGGATATATCATTTTTTGTTCATTCATTTATTCTTTCATGAACAAATTAATTTATGGGTTATTTCCGCCTTTCACCTATTTATGAAAGTGCCGCTTGAGCATGTATTACAGTATTTGTTTGAATNGTAATGTTGATAGAGGAATGATAAGAGGGAGAGTGGCTTTTGAATGATGATCCAAAGAAGTGTACAGAGGGTATTAGACAGTGGGAGGAGAACATTTGAGAAGTACATGTTCTAAAAGTGGTCATTTTCCAAACTATGTATTTTAAATTTTATTGACTTACATACATGTGGTAGATTTCTCCCATTTCAGTGGATAGTTCTATGAATTCTGAGAAGTGAACACATTCATCTAATCAGTACCACAGTCAGGATAAGGACAGTTCCAGTACTCTAAAATCGCCCCATGCCCCTTTGCAGTCAGCCCCTCCCGTGCTCCCCTATCTCCTGACAACCACTGATCTCTCTTATGTGCCTCTAGTTAAGACTGCATTTTAAAGAATTCCAAGGCCCACCACAGGCTAAGAGATGCAGGTTCTGTCCCTGGGTTGGGCAGATCCTCTGGAGAAGGAAATGGCAACCCCCTTCAGTATTCTTGCCTTTGAGAATCCCGTGGACAGAGGAGCCTGTTGGGCTGTACAGTCATGGAGTCAGACACGACTGAGCATGCGTGCATGAGCACTCACGAGGGCCCACCACAGAGGAGACCGAGATGATCATGAGGACTGAGCACCCAGCCCCCAGCCTTCCTCCTTACTTCCTCTAGACAAATTCTGCTTCTCTGATTCGTGCTTTAAATATTGGCATTTTACTTAACATTTGGGGTGAGGTGGAAAAATTACATACTACATACTTGAAAATGATTCTTCTACAGTCTAAATGATACCACTCTGAGCCACCAACATCTCTTACCTAAAGTTTTGCAGGTGCCTCTGAGCAGATTTCTCTGCTTTGACCTTTGCCCACTATAGTCTCTTCTCAGCAGAACAGTCCATAAGATCCTTTTACAGTGTAGATTAGATCATATTATTTGTCTCCAAGCCTTATAATGACTCCCCCTTTAGTGAGAGTAAAGGCAAGTCCTGAGAACTGCCCTAGAAGGCCATCCTTTCCCCTGTTGACTCACCAGCCCTCTCTCTCTCCTCTCTCCTCTCTGCTTCTCTGTCTGTGCTCGTTATACTGGCCTCCCTTCTGTTCCTGAAACAGTGAGCCATGCAGTCACTTTAGGGACCTGTGCCTTATCTTTTATTTTGTTTTTTGATTGAATTAAAAGACATGTAACATCAAACTAACCATTTTAAGGCTTCAAGTGTGTAAGTCAGTGGTATTTAGTACCTTTTCAGTGAGTAACCATCACCTCTATCTGGCTCTATAACCTTTTCATCACCCTCAAATGAGACCATGTAGACAGTAAATGTTCCCTCCCACTTCTTCATCTCCCCATCCCTGGCAACCACAAAGTTGCTTTCTATCTGTATGGATTTCCCTGTTCTGGACATTTCATATAAATGGACTTGTATAATATGTGACCTTTTGTGTCTGGCTTCTCTCACTTTCACATCATGTTTTCAGGGTATATCCATGTTGTAGCCTGCATTAGTAGTACTTCATTCCTTTTTATGGCCGAATAATATTCCATTGTGGATATATCATTTTTTGTTCATTCATTTATTCTTTCATGAACAAATTAATTTATGGGTTATTTCCGCCTTTCACCTATTTATGAAAGTGCCGCTTGAGCATGTATTACAGTATTTGTTTGAATATGTATTTTCAGTTCTTTTCAGTATATACCTGGGTTCGATCCCTGGGTCAGGAATATCCCCTGGAGAAGAAAATGGCAACCCATTCCAGTATTCTTGCCTGGAGAATCCCATGGACGGAGGAGCTTGGTTGGCTAGAGTCCACGGGTCACAAAGAGTCAGACACTACTGAGCGACTTCACTCACTTCAGTATATACCTAGGAGAGGAATTGTTCACGTGTCTGTGTGTGCACATGCTCAGCCGTGTCTGACTCTATGCAACCCTGTGGACTGTAGCCCACCAGGCTCTTCTGTCCGTGGAATTTTCCAGGTAAGAATACTGAAGTGGGTTGCCATTTCCTTCTTCAGGGGATCTTCCCAACCCAGGGATTGAACCCATGTCTCTTGAGACTCCTGCATTTGCAGGCAGATTCAAGCCCAGGAGTAGAATTGCTGGGTCTTAATTCTATGTTTAACTTTTTGAGGAACCACCAAACTGTTTTCCATAGCAGCTGAACCATTTTCCATCCCCACCAGCACTTTCCTTTGTTTTTACATCTTCAAGTTTTCACTCAGGCTTCACCTTCTGAATGAGATACACTGCTCACCCTGTTGGTCCTGTGATCTGCTTCGGTCCCCACTCTGGCCTTATTATCCTTCTTTCCCCTCTTTCTTCTGTTTGCATGTTTCCATAACGTGGTCTCTCCTTTCAGGCACATGCAATAATGTTTCATTATTCTTAGTACTACCTCTTATACACAGAAACTCTTACTCTTTCCTAAATCACAGAGCCTGCTCACCTCAGCAGTCCATCAGACACCTGTCATTGCGTGGGTATCCAGAGTTAGTCTCAGAAAAAGTATATTGCACATGTTAATTAAAACTTGGTGCACAGTGCTTGAGAACCTTGCTTTATCATCTGTTGAATAACAGGGTTGAAACGTCATGATTTGGAACTTGTTGATTGGCTTTCCTTCAAAGGCTTCTCACAAGTATAGCAAATGATACATGATTTTCACACTTTAAAAATGCTATTTATATTTGTCAGCCTAAAAACATTAACCTATATGGGAGGGTTATGTATTGAATTGGAACGGGATCCTAAAATGTGTTTGTGTTAAAAATGGTCAAGAAAGTCTCTTGTGTCTGTAGCACAGCTGGAGAGTAAGGGCATGGCTGTATGTAAGCTGCTTCCCTAATTCTCTCTTCTGTAAGGGAAAAAATGAGAAAGTGCATTTTACAGGAGATTGGCCCCAGCTAACTCCACAGAACACAAAGACTAGGTACAATCTCAGGAAACCTGGGGGAGTTCAGGCTGGTGTCTAGGCTCAAGCCTGACTGCCTCCCTGCACCCACCCTCAGATGTGGTCTGAGTAGCAGCAGGAGGAGTAGCTTTAACCTTCAGTTTATAACCTCCTTTTAAATAGATTTCCTGGCATGAGCGTCTTTGTTCTTAGAAGCTTGACATTTGATTTGCTTATTTACCTTTACATTTTTTTCATACTACTTTCTTTTCTTAACTCAAGTTTAAGAAGCAATTGAAATCGTTGTCTTTCCAAAAACATTCAGTGCTCTCTTTGCCAGTTTTGCCAAGACTTGAGCTTCCCAGGTGGTGTGAGAGAGCTGGGTTCGATCCCTGGTCGGGAAGATCCCCTGGAGGAGGGCGCGGCAACCCACTCCACTGTTCTTGCCTGGAGAATCCCATGGACAGAGGAGCCTGTCAGTTTATGGTCCATAGGGTCACAAAGAGTCAGACACAACTGAGTGACTTAGCACACAGCACATGGATATTCTCAGTTGTGCAATGATGTCTGGGGATTATTTGGCAGCAAAATTTTAAGATATTTTGAAGTTCTGAAGTAAGAGGTAAAAGTTTTAGTTGTGGTGTTGGTTTTCTTTCTGTGTAATCCAGATCTCAAAATAGAACTCAAAGATTGTTCATCTGTTTTATGGAAAGAAAACAGAATTGATAGGAAAAAAGTTAAAGGGAAGTCCCCACATTTTGGAAACAAGCAAGGTCAAGGGCTAATTAGTGCCTCCACAGCTTCCTGAACAATGAGAGAGGAGGCAGGATTTGTGGGTTCATTCCTTCAAGGAGTTTTGTTAATATGTCGACAAGGCTTCTACTCTACTTGACAGAATGAGTACTTAACCAGAAAAGCAAGAAACCTGTCTTTATAATTTTTTTAAGTTTATTTCATGATCTGAATATCTCTTTCATACTGTTTGAGTGTCTGATTTTTAAAACAGAAGCAATGGGATGAGGGGTGTAGGTTCAGACAGAACTGAGCTCTCTGTTCCCACAGACGCTTCGTAATCTATTTATGTCCATTTGTGACTCTCTCTGCCCATTTCTGAACCCTCTGCAGTCACTGATCGATTTATAATCCTCATATCCTTCCAGAGTCCCTTGCTTGTTGTAGGCCCACACTGAGACAGGGATGAAAGAAAACGCCAGAAGCCATGGAAACCAACCCGGTTCAGAGAGGCTGTTCTCTTCCCTATCACAAAGCACTTGACAAAATGAATTCCTGTCATATAGTAAAAATCTCCGTAAACACTGTAGTTATCATGATCCTGGGGCAATCATATAGAAATTTGTCCCTTTTGTGTGTTTGTTGTTGTTGTTTGTCTGTGAGACACAGAAGCTTCCGTTGTTTGAGTTTAGATGAGATGAGTTACAGGAAACATGAAATGTGAAACACTGAGACTGGTTTTTTCTTGAGTGATCTTTCTTTAACAGAAGCAGACCTTGGCAAGATTCGTTGCAAGATAGCCGTATACTAATAGGTAGAAACAAAAATGACTATGAAAACCAGATGTTTTGTCTGGCCTGTCTTCAGAAACAGGATTTCAGTGTTGGCATATATCATTTTTCTCTTGTTTACCCACACTGATTAAAGGGCATTTATCTAGTGGTGTGCACAATTGCTGTGTGCGGGACTCATTTGCATGCTCTTACCACGACGGTTTCTACACAACATGATATTTCTGTTGGCAATTTAAGTTTATTACTTCATAAACTGTCATATTGGAAGTCCAGGATGTGAGCAATATTTATTTTTATTTAAAATTACTAGGGGGATTTGTTAGACAAAACCTAGTTTCCTGACATTGACAAGAAGCTTTCTAGAGTTTCTCCCTAATTTTCAAAGACATATTTGTATTACACATGCATCTTAACTTGTGGTTATTGTAGGATTTTATTTGCTTTAATTTAGAAAATTCCAGGCTTATTTTATTTTGTCTTTGCAGGACTCTAAACTCCTCTTCTTTGAAAATCTCCAAAAGATCTTATTTGTGGTTATGATCCTAGACGGATTTGGTTTGTTTTAGAATCTAAACCATTGAAATGAAAGGAAAGAAAGAGTTCCTGATACAGTTTTCATTTTATTCTGTTTTAATATTGTGCAGCCTGACTTCTGGTACATTTTCCCCACAGGTTCATATCCAGCTTTCCGAGTGGCACCGGGCAATTTTTCTCCCCCAGGCCTGGCTCGCATATATGACTCGTGCTTATCATGCCATTTTACAGGTAATTAAATCATGGGATGGCTTGCTTTAAGGCCTGTCTCTTTTTTAAGGTTTACTGCAAATATGTATTTAATGTAAAAGCACTTAGGAAAATAGCATTATCAAAAATGCAGCTGTTTTCTTCTTTCTGACTTATAGTAATGCAAATATGTGGCATCTAGAAAAATGGTACAGATGAACGTATTTGCAGGGCAGGAATAGAGACGCAGGCTAAAGAATTGACATGTGGTTCCAGGCAGGGAACGGGAGGATGGGACAAACTAGGAGACTAGGTTTGACATATACACCCTACCAAGTGTGACGTGTGGCTAGTGGAAAGCTGTTTTATTGCACAGGGAGCTCAGCTGGGTGCTCTGTGATGACAGGGGGAAGTGGGGTGACGGTAGCTCAGGGGGAGGCTCGAGGGGGTGGGAAACACGTATACATACTGCTGATTCACTTCATTGTACAGCAGAAGCGAACACCTTTTAAAGTGAAGATACTCCAATAAAAATGCAATGGTTATTTTTGCTCGTAAAGGAATGTGAAGCGTACACATGTAACTTGCACTGAGACTTTAAATGTGATGTGCCCCCCAGATGTGTGTTCCTTCCAGAGCTCCCTCTTGAATGCTTCTCTCCTGTGCCCTGCTGCCTGGTGAATGTCTGTTATTGTGCCTGATGTCCCCCCATGGCTGGCCCACAGCACCTCAACTTGAGCACATCCCAGACTGAGTGCATCATCTTGCACCTGCCCCCTCTCCATCTAGACTTGCTTACGTCTCCAGCTTTATGTCTTAACCCTTCCGCTGCATTTTCAACTTTGCTCAATTTCTTTGTTTTCCTAAACACAGCATGTCTTCCCTAACCTCTTAATTTTTTACTTCCCCAACCAGGGATTGAACCTAGGGCCCCTGCACTGGGAATGGAGGGTCTTAGCCACTGGACCACCAGGGAGGTATACCCTAACCGGTTGACTTTTACCTACACTGTTCTATTGCAGGCACTGCCACTTCCCTTTGCCTATTCAAGGCTCTTGCAGCTTTTCCCTTTTTGTCAAATTCCAGGAGTAAATTTCACTTTTATGTATAGTTAGTCATGGTGGTTTAAGGGGCACATGCTGGAATGGCAAATTTCTACTTGTTCTTTATGGTTTTATCTGTGTGCCTCCCCTCTCCCCCCAGGGTTGTCTGCCCCTCTCATATGCTTCCTTAGAACCCATGCTTCCCTTTAGAAGCTCTCATCACCTTAGTTATGTGTCCAGGGTCTCCCTCCAGTTGTCTCTCTTCCTTACGGTCAGAAGCTGTTTTCCTATCTGTTGTCTCTCCAGAACCTGACCTGTCTAAAACATAGAAGGTACTCACTAAATAATGAATTATGCTTAATTTGACTTCTTTTATTCCAATAATATTGCAAGTTATAGTTTATGAATTTCAAAAATTAGAAATAATTTTAACGAGTTTGGGAATATATAAATAATTAACAATATGAGGGAAAAAAACTTAATCCTTTTTCCTAGCTTAAAATTCATTGTTAAGGATGATAGAAAAAAAAAATCTAAATTACTTAAGAGATTGATGGCCCCAAATAAGATTTTTATGAAGTCTTAAGAAATAAGGTGTTGTGGTTAAATATAACAGCTGTCCCCCGCCTCTGGGATCGAATGCCTGATGATCTGAGATGGAGCTGATGTAACAATAATAGAAATAAAGTGCACAATAAATATAATGTGCTTGAATCATCCCAAGACCACCTTCTTCCTACCTTCTGGTCCATGAAAAGATTGTTTTCCATGAAACTGTTCCCTTGTGCCAAATAGGTTGGGGACCACTGTCCTAAAGGATGGAGGTAGGGCCAGAGGAATGACCAAGCCTCTCAGCATTCATGTTTGCATCTTAAAACCTTGCTACAACATATTCAGTCTTTGAAGCTTTAATAGAGGATGTACTCCAATACAGGCACGTGGAAGCAGCAGGAATAACTCCTCCTCCTGCAGAACGTCCTGAGAATTTCATTTAGCTCTTAGCATAAGGCAGGTCATATAGGACAGGACTGTGGTATAACATGGGCATCCCTGGTGGCTCAGGCAGTAAAGTATCTTCTGCAATGCAGGAGACCCAGATTTGATCCCTGGGTTGGGAAAATCCTCTAGAGAAGGGAATGGCAACCCACTCTAGTAATCTTAGCTGGAGAATCCCATGGACAGGGGAGCCTGGCAGGCTACAGTCCATGGGGTCGCAAAGGGTTGTACACAGCTGAGCAGCTAAGCATACACTCATGGTATATAACATGCAGATGACAAGCAATTGATTTTTAAAAAATACTCTGTGGTTTCCTTTTCATAGTAAGACCTTTATTAAATGACTAGTGTCTGCCTACCAACATGTAACATTTAGTATTTCAATTCATCTTTACAGAAGCCCTTTGAAGTATGTATTGTTAACCTCATGTAGAATAGGATTATAGATGGGAAAGCAGGGTTAGCAGGAAAGCAAAGCAAACAGCACACAACCCAGTAGCCAGTAAATGAGAGAACTAGAACTTAACCTGGATTTGTCTGATTCCACAACCACAGCCTTTGCCACCACGTCATGCTTTTTCCCTAACACCATCATTGTGTGCCTCTGACTCTTTGCAGCTCTATGGACTGTTGTCCGCCAAGCTCTTCTGTCCATGGGATTTCCCAAGCAAGAATACTAGAGTGGGTTGCCATTTCCTTCTGCAGGGGAATCTTCCCTACTCACAGATCAAACTCGCGTCTCCTGCTTTGGCAAGCTGATTCTTTACCACCGAGCCACCTGGGGAGCCCAACACCATCATTAGTTGTTACAAATAATGCAAATTGGTTTAATATTTTTGAGATCAATTTATGAAAATCCAGCTGAGCATTTGTAATAATACAGGTCAATTATTCTGCGTTTTCTATTGTTGTCGGTGACAGTATGTATCTTTATGTGTATTTATTTATCAATTAAAATCTCTTTCCTTTGGATTTCTAATAAGTCTAGTTCCGATGAGAATTGGTGATTAAGAGGTGAAACTCAAAGTAGGGGCTATAAAAAGATTTTCAGTATTATTTTAAAAGTATAGCAGTGATTTATAGGCTATCAGTATTATTTGATATACTGATGCATTTTAAGTGTTCAACAGGTTTTTTTTTTTTTTAATGAGCCCACACACTTAAATAGCATTTACAAGATCTTAGAAGAATTAGAGCGACTGCCAAACTCCTCATCTATATCAAGAATTTCCGTCCTGGAGGATAGCTCTTTGGTACAGGAGGCGTAGTTACTTCCATCTGGTGCTAGACATGTTTTGTAGACTAGAACATCATTTAGAGGAGCCATGTTTTATTCAATAAGCCTAGGAGACACTCTGAAAGGTACATTCTGCATTATTTCCTGGAGGTTGACTGTAATGTGAATAAGTTTGCAATTTGAACACTTCTAGTGGCTTTCACTTGGGCATCAGCTTCTAGCCTCATCTGATTTTCCACAAGAAGATGGGATTTTGAATTATAAGCATATCAAAGTGATTGACATGGTGAGGTATTTGAATTTCTTCCCATGAAGTTGAAAAATGCAGTTACAGGTTGACTGACAGTTTTGAGTCCATTTTGGTAAGGTGGCGTCCAGTCATCTTGACCTTGCTCCTTTTGAGGGATGCTAAAGAGGTTAAGGTTTCCAACCTTTGTGTAAAGGGTCCTTAGGGACTATGACTATGACCTCAGACAGGACAGAGGGGTTAAAAATAGGTTGACTGAAGATACTTGTTTCCTGCATTGGTCAGCTGGCCACACAATAATCTGAAGTCAAAACCAGTCAGGAATTGTGACTACTAGTAAATTACTCTTTGACCATGTGTAAAGGTTGTTTTCAGTGTGCAAGTTTAGAATTAGGCAAAATTGCTCACTGTAATCAGCTGCTGCTGCCGCCGCCAAGTCGCTTCAGTCGTGTCTGACTCTGTGCGACCCCATAGACGGCAGCCCACCAGGCTCCCCCATCCCTGAGATTGTCCAGGCAAGAACATTGGAGTGGGTTGCCATTTCCTTCTCCAATGTACGAAAGTGAAAAGTGAAAGTGAAGTCGCTTAGTTGTGTCCGACTCCTAGTGACCCCATGGACTGCAGCCCACCAGGCTCCTCCATCCACGGGATTTTCCAGGCAAGAGTACTGGAGTGGGGTGCCAATCAGCAAGTTGTAGTTACACAGGCTAAGGGCTTTTTTTTTTTTTTTAGGAAGATCAATGGATAAATTAATAATTGAAATCTACAGGCCATCCAAAAATCTCAGTTCAAGTGATCATTTCAGCCTTTTCTCTCCCAACGAGTGTTCCCCCCACCTCACCCCTCTTCTTAACCATAGCTGTCAACCAGAAGCAGAGGAGACCAAGTTAAGTGCTACTGGATCTCATATCAGTAGGTGAAGAACTGGATGGCAAAGCGAGTCTGAATAAATAGCCTAACATTGACTGGGTGGAAGGAGCTAGAGACATTTCAGAAGAGAAGATTGAGCAGAACCAAAACTCTGAGAAAGGAAAAATGAAAAATATACTTAGTCATAATAGAGTTGTACTGATTTATGGCTACAGGAGAGATCAGAAAAGTAGACCTTCTCAAGAGGCTGCACGTGTACCGGCCTTTTTGTGTTTTGTTTATTTCTGAACGATTTTTAACCCTTTAATTTCTTATCTTTTATAGAAAGCATTATGGAATGTACATATTTTAGGAGGAAAGAGGAATGATTTAAGAAGCATAATAAACAGAGATAGGCAATAGGCATGATTTTCTGTTTTGCCTACCCTCCTGGTAGGCTACAATCAATATTAAATATTAATATCGTGCCAGTTTGACCATCTCTGATACCTTGCTCCAAGAAACAGAGGGAGAATGAAAAGGTCAGAATTCTGTCATTGAAAACACAGAGGTGGGGATGGACACTGACTGAAGTAAAGAGAAACTAGGAAGGATGTGAACAGAGTGCCCACCAGACCTCAGTGTGCTGAACTGGTGAGCCCTCTGTGCTGGAGGTTGTGCAAATACAGGCCTCCTTCGCTGGATAAATTGTCCTTGTCCTTGTCAATGAGCTTACAGGCTGGCAACGAGAGTGTATGAGAGAAATACAGGGACGTGCAACTGTATAGTCTGGATATTACATTTTGGGGAACCTTTTACTCTTTGAGAGTATGCAGATTAAAAATATGAATTATTTCAAGAAGGTTTTATATACATATATATTCATGAGAGAATAGCTTATAAGAAGATAATAAGGGGGATTTGTTTTCTACAGCAGACCTGATAATGGTAGCAATTATTCCCAGTCACTATACTAAATAGATACTTTTTCACATTATTTAATGTGATATTGTAATATCATAAGTCAGGTGTTTGCTGTATTTTACAAATGGAAACTGAAGCTTGGAGAGGTGAAGTAACTTGCCCAAATTTACACAGCACATAAGTAGAAATGCCATTAGGTCAGGACATCATGATTTCAGAACCCACATCCTTAACCTAAAGCTGTATTGCTTTCCTCTCTAGAATATATAGAGAGATACGTTTTTCTTCTGTAGAGCACACCCTAGAACTCTAAAGTCAACAAGAAAAATCAACCAATGGAAAAATGAACAGAATAAGAAGCCCGAATAGTCTTTAAACATTTGGAAAGATGCTTGATCTCAGTAAATAGTAAAATGAAAATTAAAACTGTAATGGGTCCCATTTTCACACTCCCCAAAATGGTAAGAATTTAAAAGCCTGACAATCCCAAATGCTGTCAAGGATGTGAGATAGCCAGAAATCGTTTACCACTAGTGGGAACAAAAGCCACACAAAACACTTCTGAAAACAGTTTGGTATTACTCTGTAATACATAATAATAAGTTCTTATTTGATTCAAGGTATATGGATAAACCAGAATTTTAGCTATATTTAAATAATTTAACTGGTGATGCAGGGAAGGGGAAAGCATCTGATCAAAATAATTCTGAGTGTAAAAAAAAAATAAAACATAAAATAAATATTTGAAGGTTTTGCCTTTAAAGGATGATGATTTTAGCTATATATATGTGTGTGTGTATATATATATATATATATATATATATGTGTGTGTGTGTGTGTGTGTGTGTGGCCTGGTACTGGTTGACAATTATGTCTGCAAGTTTAGTCAAGAAATAGAAATATAGTGTGCAGCTGTTTGATAATAATTTTTGTTACACCTTACCTAAATCTTAAGTATTATGTACTTCTTACTCATTTTCTAACCATTCTGTTGTAATGCTGGTAATCCAGTCTCAGTATTGTGTCAGTTCAATTAGCAGCTACTCACACAGTCAGATTATTACTATATGGAGGATTTGTTGAATGGGACCTATGAACTTCAAATCTGCTTTTAATAGATATCCCAACATTTAATGCTCTGCACTAAATTTGCCAAATATACAACTGCTCCAGGATATACTTGTTTGGTGAATGTGGAAATCCCTAGCAGTCATATAATCCTCTCTCCTTACACATCCTCTATCACCTAAGGCTACTTGGGAAAGGATCCATCTGTTACCTAAGAAATTTTAAGATCATTTTGGCCATAGAGTTTGCATGCTGATGGATGCTGTGCTTTTTGCAGGGAAGGATAGGAGAACTGGAACTGCAGTTAAAACATGGAAAAGAAGGACCTGAAGAGGTGCAGTACAAAAAAAACACAGCCTGGCTCTGGTAAGGGGATGGCTTTCTGTGCTCATTATTTGTCATGGGAAATGAACTGTGAAGGAGAAGATGACTACCTTTAAAGACTTAAATGTTGGAATTTTAACCTCTCTATGAGCCTAAGTGGGCAATGGCCAAAGATGTGATGGATGTATTTTCCACCTTCTCCCCAGATAAAAGAAGGAGAGCTTTATTCATGGATTTTATATATTTTTATTGTTTTCTTAAGCAGTGTGGAAATGGTTTGTTTTTTCCTTTTTTCCCTATAACTGATTATTTTACATGCTTTTGAATAAAGGTTGAGTGTTTTTCTCACTCATTTAGTCAAAGAATACCTTCCACTGCCCTGCTCTTCCCTCATCAACACATCTTTATTACTAGGAACAACTTTACCATGTTAAGACTTTAATTTCTTTGGCAGACGTCCCCCAGTGAATTCCCACTATATTATCTAGAGATGTGTAAGTGCTGGCACATTAAAAGCAGTTTAAATTGTTACATAGGTTGGGATGAATACCTTGTCAGATTAATGTTACAGCAGCCTAAATCTAAGTAAAGTGCCCAGAATCTAATAAATAACTTTGCCTGTAGCCACAGATTTCTTTAATATAAAAATCTGTTCAAAGGTTACTTGGGTTTCAGTTTTTAATTTACTAACAATTGGCATATGTAGAAAGCAGAAGCATGTGTGTGTGTGTGTGTGTGTGTGTGTGTGTGTGTGTACTCGCATGTTTAAATAATTCTATTCTAAGTTATATTCCCCAGATTCATTTTAAAAATAGCAATGCAGTTTAAAACATTATGACATTGGATTTAAGATTACAGATTAAGCATTTGGATTTTGCTTCCTATTTGCTATTTTCCTTTACACATGGTTTTAATTTCCTCTTCTGAAAATGATAATCTGGGGAGTGGTATGTTAGCTATATTATTCCAAATATACATGGTGACATATGGAATCAAGGATGTGAGAGAGAAATGGAAGTCAAGGATAACTCTAAGATTTTTGACTGTGAATAAGTAAAAGTATGGCATTCTCATTTACTAAGATAGAGAAAACTACAGAAAAACAGGTCTATCTAGAGTAGAAATTAGATTTGAGACATGCCAAGCCTGAGATGCCTAATTAGACCTACAGTTTGGAGGTATCAAGTAGGTTGTTGACTATGAGTCTAGAGTTCAGGGTGAGTTCAGGACTGGATATATAAATTTGGGAATCATCAGCATATCGACTGCATTTAAAATCAAGATGCTGGATCAGGTCATCTAGGAAATGAGCAAAGACAGAGAAAAGGTTCAGAGGACTGAGCCCTGGAGCACTTCAACATTTAGAAATAGGGCAGGTGAAGAGGGAGCCAATAAAGCAGATGGGACATTAGTGATGGGTACTGTGGGAGGAAAACCAAGAGAGAATGGAATCTGAAAAGCCACCTCAAGCTTAAGGAAGAAAGTGTTTCAAGAGAAGAGCAATCAGTTGTGTCAGATACTGCTCTGAGACTGTGAAAGATGGAGACTGAGAGTTGAGCGTTAGATTGGCCTCTTGACAGTCATTGTTAACCAAGAAGGAGCTGTTTTATAGGAACAAAAGCCAAATTATAGAAGGATCCAGAGAGAATGGAAAGAGGTAAACTTGAGTCCTAAGTATAAACTGTTCTTTTAAGTGAGTTCTGAGGTGTGAGACACAGTGAAATGGGGCAATAGCTGGAGGGCTTCTTTTCCTAAGATGGTAGATATTATAGTGTGTTCATGAGCTACGGGGAGTAATGCAAGTGGAGAGGGAAGAATTGGTGATGTGGCAGAGAAGGGAGAGTAGGGAGGGGGAGGGACCTAGTGGAGGCCTTCGCCCTATATAGAAGTACAGGCAGGTCATCATGCGTAAATATTTCACGTTGACCAGTAGAAGAATACACTGAACGCACTATACTCCATTTAGGAAGGCCAAGATTGGACAATATGTTTTAGAGAAGTTTCTTGTCAAGTGGTTTTATAAAGTACAAGTTTAAGGGTCAGTTTGCAACTATCTGAAGAAGTTGGCTCTTAAGAATGACTCATTCTGAGAGTGCTGGATAGCTAAGATGTTATTTTAAATGCAACTACTTATAAATGCAAATATAATTTATATTTGTAAAACATTTTTATAGTTATAAAGACTTTAAATTTATGAAACTCAAAGTGTATAGTGAAAATATTTATGATGTCTTCTTCATAATATAAATTTGTCGGTGATTGTTTTTCACTTTAAGACTCTTATATGAAAAGAAATCCTATGAATATTTGAATTGAACATACCTTTCTTTTAAATCCATAAATGTAGTTTTTTTAGTTCAACTTTATAACCATGTTTTTTAAAAAATTGAGATATGATTGACATATAAAATTATATTAGTTTCATATAAACATAATAAAATTATATTATGTATATTGCAGCCAACATTTAAAATTTTATTTTATATACATACATAGTGACAATGCTATTATGTATAATTTGGTTTTTTTTTTTACTTGTAATTATCATTTATTTTTTATAAAATATGATAACACTAATGCATCATTGCTGTAAAAAAATGAGAATTCTAGACTGTACGGAAATGTGAAGTAAAAATGTAAAATTAATCTTTTTTCTTTTTTTTCTTTTTCTTTTTATTTATTTATTTATTTTTCATCTCAGGTGTATATGAGTTCCCAATCTTGAACCCCCACCCCTCTTTGGGAGTAATAAATTGTTGTCTTGATGAGCTCCTGTGTAGAAAAGAGAGAATGTCTTGTTTAGGCTTCTGTAACAAAAATATCATAGACTAGATGGCTTAAACAACATAAATTTATTTGCCACAGTTATAGGAGCTGGGAAGCCCTAGATCAAGGTGACAGCCCACATGGTGCTGGTGAAGCCCTGCTTCCTAAGTTTGCTGATGGGCTGCCATCTCCTTGTAACTTCACTTGGTAGAGAGCAGAGAGAAAGCAAGCCCTCTGGTCTGTCTTCTTATAAGGACACTCATCCCATGCATGAGGGCCCCACTCTTATGACCTCCTAAAGGTCCCACCTCCAGATGCCATACATTCAGTTAAGATTTCAGTATGTCAGTTTGCAGCAGGAGACACAAACATTCAGTCCATAGCAAAGAGTAATATAAAGGACACTTGTATACCCACCACTCAGTGTAAGAGTATATATCATGACGACACTGCCTATACCTGAGTTACATTCACCTCCTTCCCTGTTTCTACTAAGTAATCTAAGGAATAAGCAGGTGAGACTGGCTTGGTGGTGAAGCCCTTTATTAAGTTCTTTCACCTTACACTAAAATTCCACGTGGAAATTTTAAGATCTGGAGTCATTGCCAGAGGTTCTTGTTAACTGATGAATAAGCAAAAAGATCGCTTTCTTGCTCGACTGTAAGATCTCATACCTGTTTTCCAACTGTATTGCAGGGTTCGAGACATGTTGACTGATGAGGTCACCAAAGCAGCTGCAAAGTAAGATCCATTTATTCTCTTACTGGAAATTTTCTATAAACACTTTTTTCCCCTTACAGGTATGAATAATTTCTCCTTTTCGGGCATTTCATAAGGATTTTAAAGGACTTTTTAGTTCTTTTTTAAAAAATCCGTCGTTGTCCTTTCTCATATGCAGTAATTCTTACTACATGTCTTTCTGTGAAAATACAGAGAAAGCAGTACAGGCACATAACTTTTACATCAAAGATGTGTCCATGTTGTGTACTTTACAAAACGCTCTGTGCTTTGGCTTAGATTTAAAGGATTACAGTTTAGTACGGGGGAAGAAGTCTTTGCTAATGTGAGTTATGTCTGTTTTACAAATAGATTAAGTGAGAGCCAGTAAATAATTTAAGACAGAGCCTTTTATTCTCCTGGTGCTATTGGACCAAGTGTATCTAAATATTGAATTTTTTAATACTAAAAACTAATGTGAAGACTCAGTTAAAAAGGCAGTTTCTATCATATATTTATGATTGCTTTAACAAAAATAGCTTGAGCATTACTACCTTAAGGCTTTTTATTTATCTGAAGCCATCTCTCACTGAGAAAATTAGACCCTAGTGAACTTGCTTGAACAATCTTTTCAAGTCCCTTTGTTAGCATGCTGCCTAATTTTTCCTGGGAGTAAGTTACATGTCAGTTACATACACTTCTTTTCACTATTCTCCTTAGTTGCTGCCATTTCTGTTTGACTTCCTTTCTTCTTATTCACCAAATAATATAGATACACCTTTGACCTAGAGGATTTCATATGTACTGAAAGTCCATATTATCTAGAAATATTTAACTACAATATAGTTGATCTCTCTCATTTCCCAGAACCTTCTGTAGCTAAATAGGCTTTGCCTAAAAAAAGATAAAACATAATCTACCTTAGAGTTCGCTTTCCACTGGCAATTTCTTACCTAGATAGTTTGCTGTAAAATTTAATCTCGGTACCTGATCACTATTCAGCTTCATGTCCTCTGAATAAAGGGAAAGAGAAGTGGTAATCCTCCCCTACCCTCATTTCTGTGCGAAGCCCTGGGAAATACCTGCTGACGTTTCTGTTGACAAAATGAAAACTAAAGTACAGAGAGCGTTCCATAGGAACTCATTTGTGTCTGCTTCTGTAGTTTGGTGAATTGCAGACACAGTGGGAGAGCATTCAGCTTCTTATTGGAGGGGAGGAGGTGCTGGGATGGGGACCGCCTTTAACCTTTACCTTTCATAGTTTGTTCTATTGAATAGTCTACTTAGTTCCTGTTAAAAAAAACAATGCCTTGACATTTGCAACAAAAGCTCAAATGCTGAAGAAACTAGCGTCTTTCTATTAAAACAAACTGTAATTTTGCCTCTGCAGTAGCTTTTGCAGATTCCATTCTAAAATTTTATTTCACCAAGACTTTAATCTTCAAATCTGCAAAGCATCATTTCATGACTCATACCTAAGTAAAATGTGTTCACATTCCCAGTGATATTGAGTAAAAATAATTTATGTTCTCATGGTGTTACCTTTTCATCAAACATTTCAAAGTATTTTATAGATCTTATCTTATTAAAGCCATCTTGACAATACTAGGGATTCACAAGTGAGCAGGAGATAGTTAAGGTCCAGAGGCTGAGAGATTAATGATAGAGAGGAAGAAAAAAATCACTCTGCTGCCTTCCTTCTCTTTACTTTTTCCCACTGGCTTCCTCCAGTTTATCCCCCTTATCACCTCCTGCCAGTTTAGTCTTCTGTTCCTTGGACTATGGCCACCTTAGGTAGTGGTGGTTGTCGTTTTAGTCACTAAGTCACGTCCAACTCTTTTGCATGAGCCCACCAGGCTCCTCTGTCCATGGGATTTCCCAGGCAAGAATACTTGAGCTGGATGCCATTTCCTTCTCTAGGGGATTTTTCCAGCCCAGGAATTGAACCCACGTCTCCTGCATTGGCAGGCAGGCAGATTCTTTACCACTGAGCCACCAGGCTCCTTTGGGCCAATGTAAGGCTTATTTTGTTCTGAGGCATAAATTAAATGTGGGAAGTAAAACACTAGTCACAGGATTAGACTGATGTAAGTTTATTTTGGGTGTTAATAATTAAATAGGTTTGAACCTAAAGATAAAAATCCCCAAAGGATTGGGTCACTTCACTAATATGTAATGTAATACTTTGTCCCTAAGAAAGCATCAGTGTAGCTCATCCTTCCTTGAGCTTTTTAATTAGGTTAATGGCATCTGTTTCAAAGGACAATTTAATTAAAATGTCAGTGGTGTTGCCTAGATAAATACTGTACTGATGCTGACATGTTATTATGCAAATTAGTCCCTCTACTTGACTGGTTGGGGATAGTTATGTGATCAACAAGGTGAAGAGTTTTTGCTGAACAAATTCTAGAGTTTCATCTGGCTAGCTCCTCCTTGAATATGTCTCATGAGTATGTATGGAGTGTCTTCTCTCCGTAAGTCACTATGCAAGGCCCGTGGGGAATGTAAAGATGATGAAGAGCTAGTCACCGTACCTTTATGAATGTGTAACTTGGCCTAAGCATACCTTGTGTGACTGTTTTCTTTTGTTTTTTTTCTATTCAAAGATTAATGTACAGATATGCTTTTAGTCTGCATCCAAAGATCTAATTACCAGTGACTTTAAATATATTTTTTTCCATTTTACAAAAACAATACATGCTTAGTAATGTAAAGACCAGTGAAACTTTTCAAGTACAACTATTTGGGGCACTGTTTTAAAACTGAGGATAAATTCTCTTTTAGAATTTTAGGGTTAAAAAGACACTTTATGTCATCTTGACAATTTTTTTTTTTTTAATATGGACCAGTTTTAAAGTCTTTATTGAATTTGTTACAATATTGCTTGTTTTATATTTTGGTTTTTGGTACACAGTAGCTCCCCAACCAGGGATCAGATCCAAACCCCTTGCTTTGGAAGACGAAGTCTTAACCTCCAGACTGCTAGGAAAGGTCCAGACCAAGATTCTTGATTTAGAAGATTTGTTATGCAATTTCTGGTGACCATCTAAGAATTTCTTCAGGGTGAAACATTCACCGAGAATTTAAAACTTTTTAAAAAATCTAACTTCAGGGATTCATAATCATTTTTGCAGAATAGACTTCAAGATAGTCTCAGCTAAAGGAAAGAGAGAATATTAGAAATAAAAGATTTAATTTTGATTTAAAGTGGTTTTCTAGCTAGGGCACCTGGGAATGCCCACATCTTGCCTTACTTACTGGTATTTTATTATTAGCTATAGGAGTTGCCAGTAATCCTCCTTGCAAAACTCCTTCAACCTCAAGTCTTCCTTTCTACTCTTTCCCCTTGCCCTATCCCACAATGTAAATGTTGTCTTATCAAACATATGACAGGCCTCTTAGAGAAATGATTGGAGAAGGAGTGAACAAAATGACCCAGAGTATGAAGCCTTACTGAGTTTACTCAGCCCTAGAGTGGGAGCGGGAGAAAGAAGGAAGGATTGGATGATGATAGATGGAAGAACTTGATAACGACAAGTCCCGAATTCCTTTCTTACCAAATGGAAACAAAAATGCAAGAGCACAAGTTTATACTAACCTGATAATGCTCACTAACCCACATGTTCGGTCACGACTGTGGCCTAGGGCTGGATGTACTAGACTTGCCTGGGGAGCAGATCTGGACACCCACACATCAGTTCTCTTCCTGCACCAGGGTAAGCAGGGAGTCGTTCTCAGATGTACACATTGGTTCGAGTTTATGTCCAAGCTCCAGGTTCAGAGAAACATTCTCTGTGTTTATAGGAACCTGGCTTCCCTGGTAGCTCAGATGGTAAAGAATCTGCCTGCAATGCAGGAGACCCCAGTTCCACCCCTGGGTCGAGAAGATCCCCTGGAGAAGGGAATGGCTATCCACTCCAGTGTTCTTGCCTGCTGTATCCCATGGGCAAATCATGGGATCACAAACTGTCAGACACGACTGAGCGACTAGCACTACACACAGTCCTAGGACTAACTGAGAACTAAAGTGTCTGGTGGTAAGGGTACCCTGTTACCTGAGTTCTGTTACAATGGAGTCGGCAGGCCAAGAGCATGTCATCAGTGACCCCTTGCGGACTTCACTCGGTAGGAGGACTTTGGAATTATGGAATAATATTAAATGTACATTTTCAAGGAGTAAGTATATTTAAGAGATTCAGTTTTCTTGATACCAAGTTCAGAAGTCAAACTGAAGATTTACTGCCAATATTAGAAAACTACCATTTGGATGATATAAAAAGACATCTCTCAATGCAAACTGCCTGAGAACAAGCCTTTTTTGCATCTTCTCTAGGGGCTCTGAGTCATGTTACAGACTGACTCTAAGGTTGCTGGCTTTGGGCATATTAAGAGAGAGAAGGGGGAAATGATGATGATGGAGGAGAAAGCCACCAGTGTGTCGAGTTGCTAGCGGAGTGTGCTTTGTGAAGCAATTCACTAAAGTTGGTTTCACGTACCAGTGCTTTAGAAAAGCCAGGGACCAATTCCATCCTGTTGGGCTTATTCATAAAACTGTCCTTGGCTGGGTTTCGAAAATAAATCCATTCATGTATACTGACTGAAGATGATGCTGAAGAAGATGGCTTGGGAAATGTAAGGTCAAATGATGAAATAAAAACTTTTAGGGAGAAGGAGCTTAGATATCTGAGTTTGGATGTTCCCCAAAGCATAATGACCATACATTTATAAGAAGAGTTAAAAATTAACACTAGCATCAGAAGAAGGACAGACGCTTCTAACTCCAGGGAACAAACAGACCTGCGTTTCCAAGGCTCTGTGAAGGGGTGGAAGTGCTTTTTGACCTCATCTGCCCTCCGTATAATAGCGCCTTCTCTTCTCCTGGTTAATGCCCCCAAATCCTCTCTTGGGATCTTTTTCTTTTTAAACAGAGACAGCCCGGTGGTCAAAGGCAACGCGCTGTTAGCCTTAAGCAGCCTCGCTGTCGTCGTTTCCAAACATGAAGCCAGCCTCTGCTCAGACTCTGACGGAGTCCTGGAGGTGAGTTAAGGGTGATTAGAACCAACTGGGCTTTGGTCGTGTACCGTGTGAAAAGTGAGACTTTTCCTTAAGCCTGGCCCTGAATTTAGGAGATGAACATCATGGGCTTTGCTCCCCAGTGCACTTTTACACCAGAAGCCTTGGTGTCCTCTAAAACCCTTTTCTTCACTGCTTTTCTGTTTTGCTTTCTCCATCACAGTTAAGTGGTCATTTCCATTTGAAGGTGCCAATTTTATGCAACAGGGGTTTTCTTTCTGTGATTACATCATGGTAACCAATCTTAGGAGGTTAACTAGGCTTACTGAAAGTGAACAGTGCTGTCAAAAAATGATAAATAAGCAGTGTTTACTGACTGCAAAAAATTGCACTTTGCATTTTAATTGTAGATGTCAATGACAAAGTGCCTATTCATTTTTGCCAGGCATTTATTTCTTAATTAAACATGTGGCAAGCTGGCCAGTGTTCATTTGCAATGTACTTTTTCAGATAATTCATATCTGTCAAAATAAAAAAGCTTGAATTCATTCTCCTTTTAAGCCCCATTATCTGGTAGCTATCATTATCTGGAGACTATAGTCAAGTGGTTAAAAAACATAGTCTCTGGAGTAGGAGTAGAGCTAGTAAGCGCAGGTATTAGGATTTAAATCCTATTGTTGTCTCCTCACCTTTCAGAGCCTATTTGCCATCTATAAGATGGGGATAATAGTACTTACCAGACAGGATTATTGTTAGGATTAAATAAAGTTATATATGTAAAGTACAATGGCTGGTAAATACTCAGTAATAGTAACTATTATCAAGAGTATCACTATATACTTCACCACTTCTACTTGCAGAAAAATGGGCTTTTTTTCAATGCTTTTCAGCCTATCTCTGTCCCCGCAGAGTGCCTTTTGGACCACTTGTATTCTTTTTTCATGGTAGGGTTTTTTTGGTTCCTCCTTTTTTGGTGGGTTCTTTGGGGGCAAGAAACCAACTCATAATTTAAATTTAAAAAGGAGCTAGAAGAATAAGGAATCTGGACGTGCACAGAATTGAAGGCAAAGCTTAGAAACCAAGTTGGGAGAAGAACAGGGGTCTAGGCACAGGTCCTGATGAACCATCTCAGCAGACTATTCCTACTGGGATGGATCAGCTCTAGTCACTTACTGTCTTTGCATCACTCCCTTAAAATTTGGAATCCCACGAGTCCCAGTCCTACACCTTCAGCAGGGTAGGATGAGTAGCTTGATTGAGCATTTAGCCAGGCTTCAAATTCTGAAGGAGGGAATTCCCCAAAGGGTGCTCTTACCAGTAAACAAAAGAATAATGCGGTGTGGCAAAATCTCTACATGTATATTACATGTGGGGAAGAGAAGGAGGCCAAGGGATTATTGCATGAAGGATAAAAATGTAGCTAGTTACCATACGGTAATTTAAGGCCAGAATCTTATTTTAATAATAAGACGAAAATCTTTTAGAGAGGAAATGTTTCATATCCTTGAAAAAGGTATGGAATACTTTAGCAGAAGCAACATGCTAGGTAGATCTACAACCTAGAAAGTAAACCTGCCTTCCTAGGACCCCTTTATTTTGGTGTTCTTTATGTAGGTCTACCAGTGGTGCATGATGTTTGCCTCAGTAGTAACTAGACCTCTAGCTCAGAGTTTGAGCTCTAGGCTCTCCTATTCTCTGTTCGCTGAATCTGTGTCCTGTCCACAAAGCACATAGTCTACAAAACATTGAAAAACCATCCAAGCCAAAGACAGGGCTTTTCTTTTACTCTTGATGACCTTGCCTGTGACTTTTACTCAGCATGAACTCACGACCTCATTATATGACTAAAGTTGAAGTTTTCAAAGTTCATTCAAGTCTACATTTGACCAACAACTGAAGATCTTAAGAAGCAGATCTTTTTTGATTCAAGGAATTAATTCCAAGGATTCTTAACACTATTTCAACTTTTACAGTACCACCTGGGTGTTACCGTGTGAGTTAATGAATGTTTTTTGACATCTGTTGTCATGAATGATTTATAAAACCAAGTTCTCTTTTTATTGAGTTGGATTTTGTTGTTGTTGTGTTTGTTTTTTCATTCTCTTTCCTCTTCTTTTCCAAACTGAAGGTCATTTGTGTTTTCATATCTGCTTGACTAGGCAGTTGTTGTGATGATTCATGAATGATAAATACAGTGATAATAAGCAGCAAAGCTAGAAGTGGTCAAAACATTTTGTTGGCTACTTTATTGAAATGACAAGTCAGAAATGGAAGGTTTGACTTGCCTTCCCTGCACATCTCTCCCTTTAAACTTCCATATTATCCTCACTGAACACAGGAGCACTGTAAGGAGCTCTCAGATTGTTCTGTTCTGCAGCTCCCCATCCTCTCACCTCTGCTACATTTTGTCTGAAAGGTAAACTTTATTCACGTGGGGCGGCAGGTGAGGATGTATATTTGTCAAATACTTCGTGCGGTCTACTTCGTGCGGTCCTGGCAGATGAAGTTTAGTTTTTAATAGCTCTTCATTCTTTTACACAGAAGGAGGTTGTACCCTGGATCTAGAAACAATGGTTAGGTTTTTTCTTTTTTTCCCATAATTTCATGTTTTCCTTCATCTACAGGTTCAGCCTCACTTCCTGTCAGTGAAAGACTGGGTTTCCATGGTATTTGATACCCTGCTGGTCATCATTGATAGCCACTACCAACCCAGAGGACACTTTTTCTCCTCGTTTTATCATGTAAGTTTGAGAAACAAAACATAATTTAGAAACTCAAGCGTTGATTCTAGTATAAATTGTTCACGTGAAATCTACGATATAATGTAAATCTTGGCCTTAGCTATACATTAGANTCACTGCTTTTCTGTTTTGCTTTCTCCATCACAGTTAAGTGGTCATTTCCATTTGAAGGTGCCAATTTTATGCAACAGGGGTTTTCTTTCTGTGATTACATCATGGTAACCAATCTTAGGAGGTTAACTAGGCTTACTGAAAGTGAACAGTGCTGTCAAAAAATGATAAATAAGCAGTGTTTACTGACTGCAAAAAATTGCACTTTGCATTTTAATTGTAGATGTCAATGACAAAGTGCCTATTCATTTTTGCCAGGCATTTATTTCTTAATTAAACATGTGGCAAGCTGGCCAGTGTTCATTTGCAATGTACTTTTTCAGATAATTCATATCTGTCAAAATAAAAAAGCTTGAATTCATTCTCCTTTTAAGCCCCATTATCTGGTAGCTATCATTATCTGGAGACTATAGTCAAGTGGTTAAAAAACATAGTCTCTGGAGTAGGAGTAGAGCTAGTAAGCGCAGGTATTAGGATTTAAATCCTATTGTTGTCTCCTCACCTTTCAGAGCCTATTTGCCATCTATAAGATGGGGATAATAGTACTTACCAGACAGGATTATTGTTAGGATTAAATAAAGTTATATATGTAAAGTACAATGGCTGGTAAATACTCAGTAATAGTAACTATTATCAAGAGTATCACTATATACTTCACCACTTCTACTTGCAGAAAAATGGGCTTTTTTTCAATGCTTTTCAGCCTATCTCTGTCCCCGCAGAGTGCCTTTTGGACCACTTGTATTCTTTTTTCATGGTAGGGTTTTTTTGGTTCCTCCTTTTTTGGTGGGTTCTTTGGGGGCAAGAAACCAACTCATAATTTAAATTTAAAAAGGAGCTAGAAGAATAAGGAATCTGGACGTGCACAGAATTGAAGGCAAAGCTTAGAAACCAAGTTGGGAGAAGAACAGGGGTCTAGGCACAGGTCCTGATGAACCATCTCAGCAGACTATTCCTACTGGGATGGATCAGCTCTAGTCACTTACTGTCTTTGCATCACTCCCTTAAAATTTGGAATCCCACGAGTCCCAGTCCTACACCTTCAGCAGGGTAGGATGAGTAGCTTGATTGAGCATTTAGCCAGGCTTCAAATTCTGAAGGAGGGAATTCCCCAAAGGGTGCTCTTACCAGTAAACAAAAGAATAATGCGGTGTGGCAAAATCTCTACATGTATATTACATGTGGGGAAGAGAAGGAGGCCAAGGGATTATTGCATGAAGGATAAAAATGTAGCTAGTTACCATACGGTAATTTAAGGCCAGAATCTTATTTTAATAATAAGACGAAAATCTTTTAGAGAGGAAATGTTTCATATCCTTGAAAAAGGTATGGAATACTTTAGCAGAAGCAACATGCTAGGTAGATCTACAACCTAGAAAGTAAACCTGCCTTCCTAGGACCCCTTTATTTTGGTGTTCTTTATGTAGGTCTACCAGTGGTGCATGATGTTTGCCTCAGTAGTAACTAGACCTCTAGCTCAGAGTTTGAGCTCTAGGCTCTCCTATTCTCTGTTCGCTGAATCTGTGTCCTGTCCACAAAGCACATAGTCTACAAAACATTGAAAAACCATCCAAGCCAAAGACAGGGCTTTTCTTTTACTCTTGATGACCTTGCCTGTGACTTTTACTCAGCATGAACTCACGACCTCATTATATGACTAAAGTTGAAGTTTTCAAAGTTCATTCAAGTCTACATTTGACCAACAACTGAAGATCTTAAGAAGCAGATCTTTTTTGATTCAAGGAATTAATTCCAAGGATTCTTAACACTATTTCAACTTTTACAGTACCACCTGGGTGTTACCGTGTGAGTTAATGAATGTTTTTTGACATCTGTTGTCATGAATGATTTATAAAACCAAGTTCTCTTTTTATTGAGTTGGATTTTGTTGTTGTTGTGTTTGTTTTTTCATTCTCTTTCCTCTTCTTTTCCAAACTGAAGGTCATTTGTGTTTTCATATCTGCTTGACTAGGCAGTTGTTGTGATGATTCATGAATGATAAATACAGTGATAATAAGCAGCAAAGCTAGAAGTGGTCAAAACATTTTGTTGGCTACTTTATTGAAATGACAAGTCAGAAATGGAAGGTTTGACTTGCCTTCCCTGCACATCTCTCCCTTTAAACTTCCATATTATCCTCACTGAACACAGGAGCACTGTAAGGAGCTCTCAGATTGTTCTGTTCTGCAGCTCCCCATCCTCTCACCTCTGCTACATTTTGTCTGAAAGGTAAACTTTATTCACGTGGGGCGGCAGGTGAGGATGTATATTTGTCAAATACTTCGTGCGGTCTACTTCGTGCGGTCCTGGCAGATGAAGTTTAGTTTTTAATAGCTCTTCATTCTTTTACACAGAAGGAGGTTGTACCCTGGATCTAGAAACAATGGTTAGGTTTTTTCTTTTTTTCCCATAATTTCATGTTTTCCTTCATCTACAGGTTCAGCCTCACTTCCTGTCAGTGAAAGACTGGGTTTCCATGGTATTTGATACCCTGCTGGTCATCATTGATAGCCACTACCAACCCAGAGGACACTTTTTCTCCTCGTTTTATCATGTAAGTTTGAGAAACAAAACATAATTTAGAAACTCAAGCGTTGATTCTAGTATAAATTGTTCACGTGAAATCTACGATATAATGTAAATCTTGGCCTTAGCTATACATTAGATATGTTTCAACCTTGATTGTACATTAGAGTCACCTGAGGAACTTTAAATATATATATATATATATATATATGAGATATTGATGCATAGGCCTCACTTCTGATTTAAATGCTTTGGAATGTGTCCTGGGTATCAACATTTTGGAAGCTTTCTAAGTTATTTTAATGTATAATCAGGGGCAAGTATTGAAGTAAAATAAACATTGGCTGAATATGGAGAATCCTAAGTTTCTTGTCACAGTTTTTTTCATTTTGGGATATGTGACCCCAGGAAGTTCTGTTCATTGGTCTGGCCCTTTGTATCCTTGTTTATAAATTGAGATTATTAAACAGTATTATCTGTGGTGATTGTAGCCCCAACTTTACCTCTTATTAGTTTTGTGACCTGGCAGCTACTTAACTTATCTGATTTTTCCCTTCCTGTAAAGTGAAGGTAAAAATGAGTGCTTTGCCAACTTTATAAAAGATTGTGAGGATCCAATTATATAATTTATGGGAAAATGGAAAGGCAAAATGCTCTATAAATACTAAGTAATGTTGTTGGTCATGTAAAAGCACCTGTTACTTAGTCATTCTCTTTCTTCATGCTTATATGCTAAGATTTGAAGCAAATTGAAACCACACTTTGTTGGTTTATGTTTTGTTTTCCCTTAACTGGCTATCATGCATGCTGTATTTCTGTATCTGCATGGAATTATTTCGGTTCTACCTTATCACTATCCATTGCTTAGGGAATTATAGGGATCATGGGACAGAGTGGCAGAGAATTATAGCTGATTTGAATGAAAATATAGCGCAGGTCCTGCACTGTTGCTAAGATTATGAGTTTAGCCTGAAACTTCATCGCCTTAGGTCTTCTTTGTGCAACATTTGGCCTCTGTGTGTGCTTCTGCCCTGGACCTGGTGTGTACCCATCTAGGGCTGAGGGTCAGGAACCAGCTTTTTGACTAGAGAACAAAAAAAAAATTACTAGATAACATATAATTATACTGGAAAATAGATTTTGCTCAGAAAAGTACTTTCTCTGTGATAATTTGTTTTCTGTCAGAAGTGTTATTTCTTTAACGATGGATGAAAAACTTGTTAGCTTAGATGGAGGTCTCTGCAGCAGCTATATGCTTCAGATGTGCAGTATGACAAGATATCAATTAGATTTCTAATAGTGCTGCTTAGTTCTTGCAAACCAGTAAAAATAATGTCTTTACTAGGCAGCTCCAGGTTGCCTCTTACCTTGTAAGTCTTGCGTTATTGTACTTTTTCAGACCGCTATTTCAGAAGCCACTTCCTTTATTTCCTTTGTCCTAGCAGCTGGGTCATTTTAACTAGCATTGTCATTATAATAGCGCTGTATTAACTTAAAGAATCCCTTAGCACATGTTTGCTTTTTATCCTTAAAGGACTAAAGCTTAGAGAGCAAATGAGCATAGAATTAAAAACACTTCTTAATGTGTTTTGACTGCAAGGGACAACACGGCCTTTATTGTGTGTCTGCAGATTTGAAGTGGGTAATACTCAGGAATGATCAACGGGCTTTCTTCCTCACTTGAGACATATTGATAAATGTATATAATGTCTGGTGGAACTCTCTAACGCAGGACTCTTGTACAAGCTGTTCAGATTCAGCTGCCCTGTCATTTTATTAGGGCTGTTATTCATTTCTTTTCCCATAATTACATATAGGAAAGGAGCCTTATAGTGCTCTCTGTTTCATTTTGAATAGCTGGTTATTGCTTTGTAACCAGAGGCTTTTAGGGTTTCAACTTCCTTTTTAATTAAAAGGAATTAACCCCCTGTAGGAAATAATCCATCTACTGGGAAATGTTCCCACCAAAATTTTTGGGAGATCCGCCAATAGCTCCCCGTGCTATACTTACATGTATCCTTCTGTAACTAAACTTGAACTGCCCCCACCCTAACCCCTTTTCCTCTCTCCCAGAAAACTCCAGGCTTCTTGGACATGTATAATGTGACTCGGTGGTTTCTCCAAACTTGGGTAGCTTCACTTGCAGCTTTTTCATTATATACACATGTGGGCTTTCAAAACACCGAAATTGTTTCAGGCTTTATAGTGAGGGAATTCACACCCATTAAAAGGAAACACTGTTTTGTTTGTTTTTCTTTTTTTTTTCAAATTTAAAAGGATATTATTAGTTAACCAATGGCTTAGCAGCAAATTGTTTTTCTAAGAGTAAAAAGGTAACCTGTAGATAAACACGGAAAGAGATTTGTTTTTTTAATAATCTTTTTGGAGTGGCGAGGGTGGGTTTAACAGAAGCTTGTATTGTGTTGTGCTTTCGTGATAGGTGTGCTCCCTTCATGTTTTAAACAAAAGGCCAACCCCTTGCTTTCTTTCTCTGGCATGTCCTAGAAATCCTATTCCGGTGAAAACACGGCCAGTGCCATTGCCCGTTCCGTGGCCGCCACGGCTTTGTCTCTCCTTGTGCCAATTTTCATTATCTCTTGCAAAGAGAAGGTTGAGGAAATCCTGAACATGCTGACTGCCAGGTTACCTGGGAAACCAAGTGCTGATGAGTCTCAAGCCGTGCAAATCCACATGGGCCTTGCACTGGGGATGTTTCTTTCTCGCTTGTGTGAGGAGAAACTCAGGTACAGTTTATTAAAATATTCCTCTTTTTCCTCTTTGTGACTTAGGTGATTGATTTCTCTCTCTCTCTCTCTCTCTCTCTCACACACACACACACACACACACACACACACACACACACACATTATATCTGTCTCTTATACACAT
>SJYA01001174.1:28938-159999 GCA_006410615.1 Neotragus moschatus | reverse complement strand
CACACACACACACACACACACACACACACACACACACACACATTATATCTGGGCTATTTGTGGTGTTGAACTTTTCAATTTGAGCAGGTTGATCCTTTTTTCTCTTTTATGAATGAATTTGTCTCTCTCAAATACCATCACAGAGATATGCATATGTTTTAAGGGTTGCTTTTCTTTTTAAGTGATTGATTACTTGAAAATCATTTCACGCTTAGATGAGAGCCCTGTGTAATAGACATGAGGAAAGTCTAATCATATGGTGCTATAAATTTTAAAAAGCATCTTTTCCTTCTGGTTTATAAGGGTGAAAATGACTGTTCATTCATTGATATCACTATAAAATGGGAGGAAAGATTGGGGTAGCCCTGTGCCTGAGGGTGCGGGCATCACTGAATCACCTGAGAACTGCATGTACTGGTTTTAAGTATTGCTTTTATCCTGTGCCCTGGCTACATTTTAGTAATCCTTAAAGAGTCTTAATCTGTGCATTTTATACTGGGTGCTTTATTCAGTTTGATTGCTCATTTGTAGACTGCTAGCTTTACTCTTGAATGGAGCTAATAGAATATCAAAGACCCAGGTGGAAAATTCCACTAGTGAAAAAGTTTCCTTGTGCACGAATAGACTTTAGTTTTGGTGTTCATTATATTTATTCTTTATTTTATAATTGATCTTAGAATTTTCTACATCCAGATTGATGGTAGTGTGGTACAACATGAATATTTGAATCTTTAGATGTCACTGACTTGGAATTTCAGCCCCATTTTCCTCCATTGGAAATAGTAGGGCCGGTGGGGAGAGGCATTCTATTCTGATGTTAGCAGTCCTGATGCTTCCCTAGCTGGCAGAAACCATCTGTCCAAAGGCAGGAAATGGTGTTGATGTGGGTAAATTGGATGACATTATCCTATATTTAGATTTCTGTTTGAAACCAGTGGTTAAGTTTACATTTGTTAATTCCCATAGTTTTGTGCAAACATCAGTATGTGAAACCTTTATGAGATCTGCTGTGGATCTAGGGAAATACTATGTTTCAGATGATCATTTTCAGCCCTTGGAAACATCTATGGAATATTTGGGAAGATAGGCTTAGTCTTTGTGATCATAAATGAAACATTTCCAGAATATTCATTTTGTTCTATTCACCAGTATTAGTATACAGGGGACTGGTTCTGGACACAAACAAGAAGCTGCCCTTTGCATACAAATGGACTGTTACATATCTTGTGTGTGAGTGGTAGAACACAAAGTATTTTTAAAGACTTAACACTTGAAAGTGACTCCCCCCTCCCCTCTTTGGTTCTGTGTTACAAATGACAGTCTCTTCACCATCTGTGTTCATGTTCTTCCTTCGGTATCTTTTCAAGCTACATGTTTTACAACTAAAAATGAGCCATGGCAGTTTTCAATTCCAGACAACTCATTTCATCCTGTCCTGGCTCTGTCTCTTCTTTTTAGTTTAGTAGGAGATGCTGCTGGTTTTAGGGCTTGACAGACTTGCATTGTGGTTAATTTAATTTTACTACCTGGAGAAACCTACAGTGATTCTCCTAAAGCATCCTTCCCTGGTTCTTAAGCTGCCTTCCACCTCTATCTGCCGACTTGACTGCATCTGAAGGAAACCCTGGGGAAGGACACCAGAAAGCTCTTTCTCTGGCAGAGTGCCCATGGTGTAACTGCAGATTTTACCTTTGGCATAATGATCCAGCATTTGATAACATTTTCCTTCTGGTTGGTATATTAGTACTGCAGACATTAATGTAATTATTCATGGTTCCCACCTTACTATTTCACAGTGGTTGTGGTTTTAGTTGCTAAGTCATGTCCAGCTCTTGTGACCACCTGGACTAGCCTAACAGGCTCCTCTGTTTGTGGAATTTCCAAGGCAAGAATACTAGAGTGGGTTGCCATGTCCTTCTCTAGGGGATCTTCCTGACTCAGGGACTGAAACTGGGTCTCCTGCATCTCAGGTGGTCTCCTGCATTGCAGGTGGATTCTTTACCAACTGAGCCACCAGGGAAACCCCTATTTCATAGAATTAGGAAATGAATTAGGGAGGTCCTAATTTCATAGAGCAGGGGAATCTGAAATATTTGTCTTTTGGTACTAATAAATATTTTACTAGATAATGACAGTCTTTACCAGGTAATGACATTTTTAGAGAAAATTTCTATTTTTCCAAAACTAAAGTGTTTTGAGGGCTACTAACTCTGAATAATCAATGACATCAAATAAATGGCCCAAAATAGCCCCTTGTGACAACAAGATCAGGACAATATCTTGGTCTCAAATATGAAAAGTCACTTTGTGTAAAAGAATTTTGACATTCAAACCATTTTTTTTTTTGCTAAGGCTTATGAAAAATCTCCTGAATTTCAATTCCAGTCTAGAATTTATTCAGGAAAGCATATTATTCCAAAGCTTGCTTCTGTCATAACTCCGAGAGGATTCTATTAATAGTTCAGCCTCTTTAGCATTTGTTTAGGATATTTAAGTATACTTTGCTCCAGAGAACATCTATAAGACTTACTTAGTTAAAACTATTAAAATTGTGTGTGCTTGTGTGCGTGTTTTCTCATCACAAAATGTAATCCTTCACCCCAGGCAAAACCACTATAGTCTTGGTTGGAGAGGATATTACTTTAAAGTGCTCTCTGGCTGGCTGACATTCCTGGAACTGCATTCCACTCAGCATGGTCCAAGACTGCAGTCAGAGAGCTGAAATGCAGGGACCCCTTGATAATAAAGTGTCGGTGATGAAGCCCACAACTCTGCCTGAAAGAACAGACATAGAGCTACCTTTTAAGTTTCGTTTTACCCTAGAAGTCATGGTTCTCACTAAGTTCTCACAATTACAAAATTCACATCAATTACTTTATAAAAGCAGAAAAATAAAGGGCCAGGTTTTTTCCATCTCCTTAAAAAAAAAAAAAAAANTTAGTATACAGGGGACTGGTTCTGGACACAAACAAGAAGCTGCCCTTTGCATACAAATGGACTGTTACATATCTTGTGTGTGAGTGGTAGAACACAAAGTATTTTTAAAGACTTAACACTTGAAAGTGACTCCCCCCTCCCCTCTTTGGTTCTGTGTTACAAATGACAGTCTCTTCACCATCTGTGTTCATGTTCTTCCTTCGGTATCTTTTCAAGCTACATGTTTTACAACTAAAAATGAGCCATGGCAGTTTTCAATTCCAGACAACTCATTTCATCCTGTCCTGGCTCTGTCTCTTCTTTTTAGTTTAGTAGGAGATGCTGCTGGTTTTAGGGCTTGACAGACTTGCATTGTGGTTAATTTAATTTTACTACCTGGAGAAACCTACAGTGATTCTCCTAAAGCATCCTTCCCTGGTTCTTAAGCTGCCTTCCACCTCTATCTGCCGACTTGACTGCATCTGAAGGAAACCCTGGGGAAGGACACCAGAAAGCTCTTTCTCTGGCAGAGTGCCCATGGTGTAACTGCAGATTTTACCTTTGGCATAATGATCCAGCATTTGATAACATTTTCCTTCTGGTTGGTATATTAGTACTGCAGACATTAATGTAATTATTCATGGTTCCCACCTTACTATTTCACAGTGGTTGTGGTTTTAGTTGCTAAGTCATGTCCAGCTCTTGTGACCACCTGGACTAGCCTAACAGGCTCCTCTGTTTGTGGAATTTCCAAGGCAAGAATACTAGAGTGGGTTGCCATGTCCTTCTCTAGGGGATCTTCCTGACTCAGGGACTGAAACTGGGTCTCCTGCATCTCAGGTGGTCTCCTGCATTGCAGGTGGATTCTTTACCAACTGAGCCACCAGGGAAACCCCTATTTCATAGAATTAGGAAATGAATTAGGGAGGTCCTAATTTCATAGAGCAGGGGAATCTGAAATATTTGTCTTTTGGTACTAATAAATATTTTACTAGATAATGACAGTCTTTACCAGGTAATGACATTTTTAGAGAAAATTTCTATTTTTCCAAAACTAAAGTGTTTTGAGGGCTACTAACTCTGAATAATCAATGACATCAAATAAATGGCCCAAAATAGCCCCTTGTGACAACAAGATCAGGACAATATCTTGGTCTCAAATATGAAAAGTCACTTTGTGTAAAAGAATTTTGACATTCAAACCATTTTTTTTTTTGCTAAGGCTTATGAAAAATCTCCTGAATTTCAATTCCAGTCTAGAATTTATTCAGGAAAGCATATTATTCCAAAGCTTGCTTCTGTCATAACTCCGAGAGGATTCTATTAATAGTTCAGCCTCTTTAGCATTTGTTTAGGATATTTAAGTATACTTTGCTCCAGAGAACATCTATAAGACTTACTTAGTTAAAACTATTAAAATTGTGTGTGCTTGTGTGCGTGTTTTCTCATCACAAAATGTCATCTTTCACCCCAGGCAAAACCACTATAGTCTTGGTTGGAGAGGATATTACTTTAAAGTGCTCTCTGGCTGGCTGACATTCCTGGAACTGCATTCCACTCAGCATGGTCCAAGACTGCAGTCAGAGAGCTGAAATGCAGGGACCCCTTGATAATAAAGTGTCGGTGATGAAGCCCACAACTCTGCCTGAAAGAACAGACATAGAGCTACCTTTTAAGTTTCGTTTTACCCTAGAAGTCATGGTTCTCACTAAGTTCTCACAATTACAAAATTCACATCAATTACTTTATAAAAGCAGAAAAATAAAGGGCCAGGTTTTTTCCATCTCCTTAAAAAAAAAAAAAAAAAGCTGAAAAGCCTTCATATTTGACACATAAAATCAGAAGTCCCAGATGGATCTGGAATGATCATTGATGGTATCAGCTGAGTGGGTTAGTACATCCTCTGAGGAAAGTCACCTTAGCATTCCTAGAAATATTCATTTTGGAATTCTGAGCTCTTGTTTTTCAGTGATTTAAAATTTGAATGAGCTGAGAAAACGTAAAACCCTGGTTTGCAAGTAATGACACTATTCAGAAACCTAACTATTGAATGAATTCTCTGACTCAGTTTCTCTGTCTGCAGGATATATGTGTGTCATCAGTATTGTTTGCTACTTCCATGTTTTTTTAATGAAGTGATTTTCAGCAAAATACTAAGAGCAAAATATTATATAGTAAATATGTTGGAGAGTTGCGTGATTTTCAATAACTCATTTTTCGCTCTTGGTCTTCACCCAGTGATATATCTAGCCAACAGATGAACCTTCTTCTGATGAAGTCTTTGGATGCCCTGGAAAACTGCTGCTTTGACCCTAGTCTTGAATACAAGTATGTTGGTTCCATTCCCCCTCTGATGCTCAGAGATTGGATCTTTCTTTGCTATAAAATGTTTCATTCTATGGTGAAATATTTGTAGGACCCAGTGCTGAATTCCTTTACTCAGAATAATAATTTTTAAAATCTGTAATTAAAGCTTATTTGTTCTGAAACCCACGTTTCAGAAAATAGACAACTTGGACAATAGACAATTGTTTCCATACAGTTCAACAAATGTCATTGTGTGGCTGTCGTTAAGTTTCCAATACCTTAGATTCTGTCTTGTACTTATCATATGAGACATCTGTCTCGGGATGTGTATGTATGACAACCTTTTTAAAGGTCTGTTGAAAATATTCTTTGAATTTGATTTGACTAAGAGAGGCTTTGACTCATAATTTAGATTTCCTTATGAAATCGTGTCAAAGGCATCAAAACGGAAACAAACAGAGGTCACACCAGGCGTTCCCACCCTCCTCACTATTAATAGACCCCTTCCCCAAAAGAAACTTTGTGCATTTTAAGGATTTTCTCTATTTAACTAAATATCTTAAAATTTATTTTCTCATTCCAATTATAAAAAACAAAAACAAAAGAGAAGAATCAGAAAAGAACCTCAAAAAAATGGTGTTAAACATACTGGTTTAGTGAGCCATTGAATGCTTTGTCTCATCCATGTGGTTTGTGTGGGAAGATAAACACAGTTTTATTATGCCTTATGAAATACTGCACCAATGAGAACCTGCATTGGACCTTTTTGGACCTTCCTATGTTTTGGAAGCTTGTGTTTAGATCTTCTGGGGTGGAAGTTAATAGGAAACTCAACAGATTATAAGCATCTATAATAATCTATTATAACCTCCACTCCATTAATTCATTTATTTCATACTGTCATGGGTACTGTTTAAATATGAATTAGATCAGTGCTTACCAAAATTTTATGTGTTTAAATGTCTGGCCTTTAAGAACTGATAATTTAAAGTGACCTCCATGCCATCTCACCTGTTAAGTTCAGACTTAAAAGAGCATAATGGTAGGAGTACTGAAGGTACCACATATTTCATCACGTGTAAGTGAAGTCAGATCTTCACTTAGTAGGTGGTAGTTATGAGATCTTCCACGTGCAAGCTAAGGTTGGATAAGAACCCCTGACATGCACCTGCTTTATCACACTTTAAAGTTGAGTACTTCGGAGATGAGATGACATGTTAAGAGTGTGGTTTTGAGTATGGGCAAAGAAAGAGTTTGGAGGCATAATTGAAGTCTCAAATTATAGAGAATGATTAATGGAAGGGATAGGGTCCTTAACTGTTTTGGGGGCTGATAAAGATTTTTGAGGCTAATTCACGTGTTGGTGTTGTTGCCTTTTACAACCAAGGAGTAAGAAAAATTTCTCTCCCTTCCCCTCCCCACTTCCTTCTTCCTCCTGCCTGGCCCCAAAGGTGTTCAACACAGATGTAGCTCAGGGTATTTAAAGCTGAGGGGTGGGGGATGTGATTAGCCTGCTGAAAACTCTCAGCTAGGTGGAACAATCAGGAATGACTCTCATGTATTGTCTCCACTAGTTTATAGGAACATTGTTTGAGTCTAGGGAGGACCATAGAGATAACGGAATTAGCCAAAGTAGGGGTATTTATACATTGAAAACCTTCATATGTCTAAGCATATTTAACTTTAAAATTAACTTTTTATAATGTAGTAACAAGATTCTTATTTCTTCATTCTTACCTCCTTTCTTTATTCTTGAAAGTGTTAGTTGCTCAGTCATGTCCAACTCTATGGAACCCCATGGACTGTAGCCCACCAGGCTCTTCTGTCCATGGGAATTCCCCAGGCAAGAATATTGGAGTGGGTTGCCATTTCCTACTCCAGGGGATTTTCCAGGGATTGAACCCACGTCTCTTGCATTGGCAGGCAGATTCTTTACCACTCATCTGCGTGGGAAGCCCTGATTATACCCTAAATATTGATACTAAAGCAGGAGTCATCATCACTTCGGTTTACAAATAAAGAATGAGTCTCAAATAGGACACTGGTTCAAGGTCACACCCCCCAGTGGCAGATTCAGGAGAAAAAACCCAGGTTGTCAGACTTTCCTTTCTCTTGCTTAGCACAGCATGGAGAATACATTTCAGTAGAAAGAAGGCAGTTTGATACTTGACGGTGTGGTGGTGATTTTAACCCCACTTTTGTGCAGATATTGCCCACCATTAAAAGCAAAACAGAAATTCTAACTTGATGCAGACCTGAATGCTTGGCTCATGGCACAAAATATTCCCCCATCCAGTGAGGTTACAGGAGTCTGGTCCTCCCTCACCTGAAATACTGGAAGTGTTACCTGGAGGCAGTTAATAGATCTAGGAGCATGCTGCCTCAAGAGATAGAATTCACCCAAAGCAAATTCACCACGCTTCTTGGATTTAATGGACCTGTCCCTGCTGAGAGAACCCAGCACCTGGTGTTTGGGGTCCTATCGCTTACATTTTGCTGCCATCTAGTGGTACTTATTGGCCATTGCCATCCTCCCAGCCCTAACAAGTCATGTTATTATCCATCGATGACCTGAGCATTGGTTAATTACTATTGAGCGTTTACAAATATAATAACGTTTGAATAGCGCTTTGTAAAGGGCAAAGCGCTATACAAATATTAACTGATATTAGAACTGATTATTAGATGGCCTACTACTTAATCTGCAGAATAACCTACAATAAACTAGGGAATTGAAGATTCATCTCTGGTTAACTTTAGAAAAATATATCATGTCTCAGTTGATACAGCAACATACATGTAAGAATTACATAGATCTTAAGACTCAGAATTTCTTTTTGCCAGTGATATTTTAATATGCTTGGATAAGAGATTCAAATAAGTAATGACATAATGGGGCATACCATTTTAAAACTCAGATTCTCTTCATCATTTGTTAGTATTCTTATAAGGGATTTACGTTAGCAAGTCAAAACCTCAAATTTGTATCTAACATGATTTATTTCATCTGTTTAAGACACCATCTACACAACTCCTTTTTGTTTTCAATAGACAGAAAGATGTGAGAGCTACCTCTGCCCAAGTTAATCTTTTTAGAGCTGGTAGAGCAGCGAAGATAGAATGAGGCAAATGTGTAGAAATGCTAAACTAAGCACCTAGGAGAATCTTTAAGACTTAGGACAATCAATTCAGTTACTCAGTCATGTCCGACTCTGCAGTCCCATGGATTGCAGCACTCCAGGCTTCCCTGTCTGTCACCAACTCCCAAAGCTTGCTCAAACTCATGTCCATCGAATCGGTGATGCCATCCAAGCATCTCATCCTCAGTCATCCCCTTCTCCTGTCTTTAATCTTTCCCAGCATCAAGAGTCTTTTCCAAGGAGTCAGTTCTTCGCATCAGGTGGCCAAAGCATTGGAGTTTCAACCTCAGCATCAGTCCTTTTAATGAACATTCAGGACTGATTTCCTTTAGGATGGACTGGTTGGATCTCCTTGCAGTCCAAGGGACTCTCAAGAGTTTTCCCCAACACCACAGTTCAAAGGCATCAATTCTTCGACATTCAGCTTTCTTTATAGTCCAACTCTCACATCCATACATGACTACTGGAAAAACCATAGCCTTGACTGGATGGACCTTTGTTGGCACCTTGGAGGACCTTTGTCGGCACTTAGGACATGACTGAAGCGACTTAGCAGCAGCAGCAGCAGCAGCAGCAGCAGGAAAACTAAACACCTAGGAGAATCTTTAAGACTTAAGACAAAAGGTACATTAAAATATAGAAGATTCGGAAATCAGAAGGAAACATCGGGAATGAAGCTTTAGGACTTCTTTTTGGTGTATGCTAGAGCAAATTAGAGTAGATGGAAACAGTTCAGAAGGTCAATAGATGCGTACAATCTAACATATTTATATTGACACCCAAAAATAGCTAAAAATCATTATACCAATGGATGATAACCTTGCCCCAAAATAATTCTGCTGTGAAAAGTTTTAGATGAATGTGAACTAAAAACTGAGATGTCTTTCTCTCAACCTTTGTGCCCGTGGCAAAAGAGGAGGGAGATAGAGATTTTTGTGTACAGAAAAGTAAGGCTTAGATACCTGCCTAGGGAGCTTTGAGAAGAATCTTTTTCCCTCATGAACCTGACATCTCTTTCCTAAATTAGTCTGGCAAAAAATAGAAATCAGGTTTTCTTGATTGAATCTTGGATGCTATATTCGGTGAATTTTGCCTCCACTCATAAAGTTTGCCTCCAACTGAACATGAGAATCATATCTGGGGGGGGTTTTGGGAGGAGGTAGGATATTTTTCCTTGATAGATGTTCTCTCAGCTTTAGTTTCTCTTGAAACTTTGCGTCTGGTCAGTTCTATAGCATTTAGGAAATGTTGGTTGAATGCCTGTCCCTGTCAAGCAGGGTGCTAGGTGCCACAAATATTGAGGGGAAAAAACAGAAAAAGTACCCACCCTCATGGAGGGTGGTGAAGAATGTGGACACTAATTAAATCAACTCCCAGATAATCTTCATCAGAATTTATCATTAAAATTGTCTGAAGTGAATTAGTACAAGGTATTAGCAAAAGTAGCAGTTACATAGTCAAACAAGGAGAAAAAGTTAAATTTTAAAGTATTAATCACATTTGTCTAACTATATCTTTGGTTTAATTTCATGTTTTTATATTCATCAATATAGAAAGATAGCAAAAAACTTTCCTATAGAGTATAAATGAAAACAAAGGCTTTAAATCCATTCTAATCAACAGCAACCTTTCCCCTTTCAGAAATGTGATTTGTCTCTAAAGCACATAATGTTCAGAGGCTAGATGTTGATTTCACTGGTTAAAATATGCATTATACTGGTTGAGCTTGCTGTTAAGTTCATGTAAGCCAAAACAGCAGTCCTGCCTGACTTGGAGTGTTGTTGAAGTAACTGCTTGATACAAGATTTTCTAATGCCAGGTTTTTGTGCAATAGCACCTGGGAAAACACACCTGAGACATGTTGCCTTCTCATAGGCATTCCATCCTGGCATCACGCAGGGTGCCAAGACGGGCTGGGTTCGGACTGGGAAGACTAAGAAATCTCGTCTTCTGTCCGTGCTTTTCTGGAAACCTTCTGCTTGACCTTGAGCAAATCCTGTAGCCTCTCCATCCTTCTGGGCATCTCTTCTCAGAGGTGGGAGCCCCATTGTCACAGATGTTTGAGAAACGTGTGAGAGTCTTGATGCCAGCCAGAGATGCTATGTAAGAGTAAAATGACATAACATATAACATACGGGCACTGAAATATGTTCTTGGAGAGACGCCCTGGAATGTCTTCTTAAGCAGCAGGTATCAGGAAGCGAGGCAAGCCAAACCAGAGTAAGGATGATTTCTGAAAAAGTCAGCATTTCCTCAACTTGAAAAACAACAGTGATGATAGGAGAACTTTTTCAAAAGAGTAAAACATTACGCTCAAGCCGCATTATCTTATCATACTGCCTAGAGGTTTTCTGGGAGAACAATTCTTTTCTTTAAATGGATGTGTATTCTTTCAGGGGAAAGGGGGCACAAAGCCCAAGATTCCAATTGAATTGTCACATGGGGTAACTTTTGACAAGCCTGTCATTTGTCCATTTTCTTTCCTGACCCAGTGGTACTTGCAGGGATCAGAGGGGAGAAGAGGATTAATGTCATTGTGCGCAGACAAATACACAGTTTCTTTGAGACAGAAATTCCACTTGTTGAAGTTGACTAGGAAACATGAAGCTCTTAGCAGTACCTCGTAACCATGCCTTGCATTTGTTCCCCACCCTGTTATTAGTCAGATATCCTCAGATCATACCCTGAAATTTAGGCTTTTCTCTCCCTATGCAGTTAATCAGAGCACTCTCAGCATACGTGGGGAGAGGACCGCAGCGTTGCCTTATTTTTATACTACCTTCTCATAGAGTTTGTCAAACTGTTTTGTTTTTTAAAAAGTTATTTTATCTCTTTTTAAAAATTGTTTATTTATTTGGGGGGCTACTCTCTAGTGGGATAGACAGGCTTCTCACTGAGGGGGCTTCTCTTGTTGCAGAGCACAAGCTCTAGGGTTCGTGGGTTCAGTAGTTGTGGCACGCAGGCTCAGTTGTTCCAAGGCATGTGGAATCCTCCTGAACCAGGCCTCAAACCCATGTCCCCTACTCTGGCAGGCAGATTCCTACCCACTGCACCACCAGGGAGGAACCTGTCAAACTATTTCATGTATTTATTTGATGTATTTATCTCCATTGGGTACACAGCAGTGGCATGGGCCATAGACACCTGTTTGGATGGTGGATGTCCTGGGGAAGGAAATAGCAACCTGCTCCAGTATTCTTATCTGGAGAATCCCCATGCACAGAGGAGCCTGGTGGGCTCTAGTCCATGGGGTCTCAAAGAGTTGGACACGACTGAGTGACTAAACGACAGTCCTTGTGGGGGGCTTATAGGGTGCACGTGAATACCAATCTGCAGTTGAAGTCCAGCCAGCTCACCCTGGGCTGTAGAGCACTGTTGACTCCCATGGTAAGTGAAGAGCGAGGGCATGGATTTCTTGTAGTTTTTCACTCACCTTTTTTGGCACCCAAGCACGGGCTGTATACTGGGAGTTGGACTCGTCCTGTCCTTCATGAGTCACAGCGGCCAGACGGAGTCCCGAGTTCATGTGGTAGCCGTGCTCCGGAAGCTCTCTGCATACCTGGATGACAGCGGGAGCCAGAGCAGAACCTTCCAGGAGGTAGGGAACCAAGGCTCCACTGCCCTTCCCTCTGCTGGCTTCTGTCTTCCTCTTGCTGCTTATTTTCTGTTTCCCCTGTGTTGGTGACTCAAGTTCAACAGGGCTAAGGAGAAACTCTGAATGGCAAACAACCTATATATTAGATCGTAAGGATTTCAAATAGTGCAGCTGTTTAAATCAACTTGGACTTACATGTAGCATATAAGATAAGAGCCCTGAATGAATACAGAGCCCTAACTCAGCATCACTAGAAGGCAGTTTCTAAGAAAGCTGCGATTTCTGGAGGAAGGTTAAATGGAGATTTTTAGAATTAGGATCAAGCCAAATATAACTTTAAGAAATGGCCAGGGATAAGCTTAAGAAGTTACAGATCCAAAAGGCATTTGATTTCTTTTTCTTTTTTTTTTTTTCATGTCAGCCAGCATGAAAAATTATTGAGGAAATTCCCTTTGCCACACTTAATGAAAAGATTTTTCTCTGATGGCGCCCAAAATATGCAGAATCAGGATCCTGGGCTCCCGTCTATGTGTTGACCATGTCCACCAGGCTGGCTGAGGCCCGTGTGTCTGTGAGCACAGGTGAAGCCTCGTCGCCAGGCTCTTCTGTCTGGGAGGTGCCTGGGCCGACCTCTTGGCCTGGCCAGACCCTCCCTCTCATTAGAGCAGATCCTGTTTCTCCCGGCCTGCCCACAAGCTATTGATGAGCGCATAATGGCTGCTGTGTTTCCCGGCTCGGCCCCTCTGCTTTCAGCAATAGGCCTTGTGGAATCGGTGGATTTCTTTGGTGCACAGAGGCTTGAAGTTTTGTTCTAAGACATGAACCGCATTTCCATGTTTAAAGCGGTGCAGAGAATGATTGGAAACTATGCATTTTTTTAAGCTGAAGGAGAAAATATCATAAGTGAGGAGCAATGTGGTTAATAAAGGAAAACAAGGTTTTTATAAATTGAAGCATCTGTCTGTCCTGATGTTTTGATTTAGAAGGCCTCAAGCAAGCAGTTTTGGTTTTTCCTCTCCTCTGATTTGTGTTATCCAATTTCTACCTTAGAAACTGTCTTTCTTTTTTTCATGCTGTGTCAACCAGTGTGAGGAGTTGAACATTTCTACTTTGTCTTAACAGCATCTTTGTGAGGGAGGGATTCATCATGAAAATGCCAACACAGGGAGGGATGCGTCACCTTGATTTGGGAAAATGGAAGCTCAAATTGATGGAGTGACTTGCTTTAAGTTACTTAGCCAATCAGTGGTCAATTTTAGATATACACTTAAATATTCTGTTTCTACTCCCAGCATTTTTTAAAAGATTATAATATGTTCACTTATTTATTCACTTGTGTATTAAAACCACACCAGTGCTTTGAAGTAAATAGCATTATCCCTATTTTACATAATTAGCTGACTCTGAAACCTACCTTCCTCATTTATCACGCTCCACTGCTTCTACTAGGGAATCTTAATATAGCAGCGTTTTACTTCTTTGAATTTCCTCTGGTGTTTGACCTTGGATCAGAGTCCATGGCCGTTAGCAGTATGCATGGGTGATGAAACTCTACTTCTACTGTTGAAGGAACTTTCTGATTTAGTCTAAAGACCCAGGTTTGAATCTCGCTTCTGTCACTCGCTAGCTATGTGTAGTTGAGGCTCAAAACTTTTATCCAGAAAGTCATAACCCCTATCTCATAATATTGTTACGAAATATAAAAGTTGGGGTTTCCCTGGTGGCTCAGCAGTAAAGAACGCACCTGCCAGTGCAGGAGACGCAAGTTCGGTTTCTGGGTTGGAAAGATCCCCTGGAGGACGTAATAGCAACCCACTCCAGTGTTCTTGCCTGGGAAATTTCCTGGACAGAGAAGCCTGGTGGGCTACAGTCCGTGGGATTGCAAAGAGTCAGACACAACTGAGTGACTGAACAAGAGCAGCAACAATAATATAACAACAGCAACAAATAAGTTAGGTGGCAGAAAAATGCCCAGTCCATAGTGGACATACTCGAATACAACCCTTATCCTAGGAGTAAGTGTGAGAAAGTATGTCAACTAAACCGTGTTCGTTCATTTCCCCTCATAAAGACCCGTGTTTCTGCTGTCTTTTCTTCTCAGGTCCTTGCCTATAGCCTCAGCTGTGTGTGTACATCTGCCTTCAGTGCCGGCATCATTGACGCAGTGGAGGCTGAAGATATCATGAACAAGCTTCGACTGTTAGTGGACAACAACCAGCAGGTGGAGTTTCTGGTTATTTCTCTGTGGGTTTCAGGTTTGATGTCCTAGTTCTGATTTACCCTGAATTCGACTTTAATGAAGTATTTTTTTGTGCCCAGAAATGAGAAACGTCTAATTCTTATCCACGGCTTTAGCCAGTATCTATGGACATCTTTTTCTCTCTTTATCCCCTATAGACACTTTTTTCTTTTTTGGTATGAGTATGAAAGTCTTTTTGCTCTCTCCAATTATTGCTCTGTATAAAATCTTAAAGCACATGGCTAGGGAATAGAAGAGTTATGTGAGGCTACAGACAAAAATTCATAAAGATAAATTTACATAGAATAATCAAGTAAAACCTCCACAAATTCAAGGCAGAGAATCTCTGCTCATGACTAAATATATAGGAAAATTTAGATTACTGCAATGTAAATGAAATACCCTTAAAATGTTCCCTCTGAAATATTAGCCTTCAAAAAGAAGAAAATTTTGACATAGGCTATGACATGGATAACCTGGAGGGCGTTATGTTGAGTGAAACAGGCCCATAGCAAAAAGACAAGCATTGCATGTTTCTGCTGATGTGAAGTACTCAGAGCAATCAGAAGTATAGAGATATAAAGTAGAATGGTGGTTGCCAGAGGCTGAGGCAGGAGCGATAGGGAATTAAAGTTTAATGGGTATAGAACTTCAGTTTTGCAAAATGAAAAAGGTTCTAAAGATGATTGGGAGTGATGGTCACACAGGTTTGTGAATGTACTTCATACCATTAACTGTTCACTTAAAATGGTTAAGATAGTAAATTTTATGTTACATGTATTTTGCCATAATTTTTTAAAGTTGGAGGGGGAAGAATGCTCCTTCTGATTATGCATGTTCTAGAATTTCCCTGTTTGTACTTTGTTTGCTTGGTTGTTTGTTTTTTAGATTTCTCCAAAGTCTTAATATTAGCCATTGTGGGTTATTACAGGATTCAGGCCAGGTGTTAAGCCTATGTTGTATTTTACTGTTATTATTTTATGGTTATAGGCCTATTGGCTTACATTCAGAATAGCTTTTGCCTTGTAAATCAACTACACTTCAATACAAAAATAATGTAAAAATCAGAAAAAAAGAATAGATCTTGCAAACACCAAAATGTAAAATTTTCATATGCTATACTCATTGTAGGAGTTTTTCTCCTCTTGTTTGGAGGTTGACTAGGCTTGGGTGATTCACCTTGATATTTTCACTCTAACCGTCTTCTTAGAATTTGGACTGTGTTTGACCCAAGTCAATCACTAGTGCAGTGTTCTTTTCCTGAAATACACTCACTGAAACTGAATTCCTTACAATTAGGTTGCAATTTCTATTGCAAACTGGTCTAGATTTTTTAAATCTCTGATGTACAGATGGCAATAGAACATGTCTGTAGGAAAGGAGCCCCTCAAAGTGCTTGTTTTGCTGTACGTGAACATTCTTGATCTGTGCCAGTCTTCTTTCCTCTCACTTCTTTTTAAAATTTATTTCTAACAGACTTCAGGTTTTGCCCTGGCGTTAGGAAACATAATTCACGGCTTGTCTGTGTGTGGACATGGAAAAGCTGAAGACTTGGGCAACAGATTGCTTCCGGCCTGGATCAAAACTGTCCTAACAGAGGTAGACGGCACCTCCTGCATGTTATTTTATATTTTTATAAAGGAAAAAGAACCACTTTATTGGACCATTTATAGGCGCTGCCATAAAAGCTTAACCATAAAAAAAATAGGCAGTATCAAATGAAAGAGACAATGTGCTTTTAATGCCTTATAAATGATACATCCTGTTAACCATTGTAGTTTTTTTGTTTTTTTAAACTGGCTATTTTGTTAGTGTTTTAATTCTATAACAGCACTGTGGTTTTGAAAACTAAAAAATAACAAGAAGCCACATGGGATCTAACAACTTTAACTTGTTTACTTTATTCAAGTCTGCTGCCTTCCTCAGTTCAGTGATACAGGTTGTGTTGACCCTACAAATTTTGTACCTTTTTGACCATTTGTTTCTCTGTGATATAATTCTTATCAAATTCAAACCTAAGGATTGTTCCCCTCTTGACATTTTCTGGTGCTTTGTTTTCAGGGCGCTCCCACAATGCTTTGCTTGGCAGCTCTTCACGGCATGGTGGCCTTGGTAGGCTCCGAAGGGGATGTAATGCAGGTAAAAAAAAAAAATGGGGGTGACACCTAAATATGTGCATAATCACAGCAAGGAGAGAATACTCAATATCTCAACATGCTAAGGAAGACCAATATATGCTCATGGTAATGGTTACAGTCACAGCAAGGAGAGAATACCCAATATCTCAACATGCTAAGGAAGACCAATATATGCTCATGGTAATGGTTACACTGGGCTCTCTGGTGTCTTTATATATGCTCTTGGCCAAGAATTCTTTTTGTAGAAATTTGTTCCTTGTTTTATTTGGGTTATAGGAGTTAAACCTAGTCAACTTATATACTTTCCATAAAGTTCTCTGCCTGAGGAAAGCAAATGGATCCTAAGAAATTTCAAAAATTTGAAATAGGAAACTCCACTTTGCATCTGTAATGTTTAAATATGTATCTGTGTAATTATGCTTTCTATAAACTTTAAAAGTTTCTAAAAACTTTAAAAGTTTTTCTACTGTAGATTTGAAAGAAAGTGAATGTGTTAGTCTCTCAGTAACGTCTGACTCTTTGTGACCCCATGAACTATAGTCCTCCAGGCTCCTCTGTCCATGGAATTCTCCAGGCAAGAGTACTGGAGTGGGTCATCATTCCCTTCTCCAGGGGATCTTACCGACCCAGGCACTGAACTCGAGTGTCCTGCATTGCAGGCAGATTCTTTACCTTCTAAACCACCAAGGAAGCCCATATGTATGTATAAATTTACAAGTAATCCGAAGGCATTCCTTTGTTCACACAGTAAAGGTTTATTAAGTGACTGCTACTTGCCACACTGAACTAGCCCTAGGATATCAGTAATATAATAAAACATGGATCTTGCCCTCAGGAGCTATAAGGACATAAGTTATTCCATAGCTTAGATGTTGACAACTCATACGGTGGGAGTATCATTATCTACTTTTTTGAATGGTTATTTCTCCTTTTCCTTCCAGCTGAAGTCAGAAGCCATCCAGTCCTCTCAGTATCAAGGCAGACTTAATGAAGTCATTAGAACTTTAACTCAGGTGAGAAGAATTTCAAATCCTTAAGTGGAATTTCAAATCCTTTCAAATCCTTATTCCCCTTTGTTGTCTTTTTCTCTCATGATACAAACTGTCTTACATAGAAAACGGGGAAGTCTCTGGTTATTCATGGTGAGTTCCAGGGGCAGTGGAAAACTGCTTAGGGCCCTGTATTTACTGACCAACATGCATCACCTCTGGAAAAAAAGAAAGCTGGAATTATTGAGTTAACTTAAGTTGCTTTGGTTTCTCTTAAAAATTAAAACCTGACCCTGCAAAGAATGTCAGGCCTTCCGGACAAGGAAAAATAGAAGGCAGTCAAAGGGTAGGGCAGATAACAAAGCTGAATGGTCAAGAGGCACTAGTTCAGATGTCACTAAAAGTATTTGGGTGAATAATTGTCAGAGTTATTCTTGGCTAAAGAATAAAAATGCCCATCTGCTTAGAAATGATTTTATATTTTCAGATCTTTGTTTAAAACGTCATGACGTTCATTGAATGGAAGAAGTTAAAAAAATATCACTGAGGCTCCTCTCAGCCTGAAGCAGCTGCTACTCACATGTGGTCAAATTTCTTTATAAGTGTTCTTATTTTCTCTGCATAGTTGCATTCTTACCACATGTAGAACTTGGTGTCCTAGGCTTTCACCTGGCATACTTTTTGTCTTTTTTTTTTTTTTGTAAAATATAGCTGGTTATAATACTCACCACATGAAGAAGTTAGAGTAATTCATGCCTTTGGAAGCAAACAAATTCTGGAACAGAAGAAACTGTCTTTTGCATGTATGAATGTAAATATTCTCAAAAAATTCCTGAAACTTAAATTGCTATAACTTGGGTAAAAAAAATCTATAAATGAAAAATATCATTTAAAAGATCACATTATGAATGGTAAAATAGTAATTGAGCAGTGTTTAAAGAAGAGAACCAAATAATATCTCCTTCTACTTTTAAACCTGTTTTAGTCCTAAGCAACTGTCATTTTGGATTCTCTTTTCCCATTTTTTGAAAACCCCTTTAGACCAGTCTGACTCAGTGAAACCTGAGACAGTCACTGATCCCTTCTGTCACGACTGAGGATTCATTCATTCTTTCATTCAGCAACACTTACTGATCACCTCTATGTCCCCCATTTAGGGTTCTGCACAGAGGACAGTACATCTTGTCGTAGAACTTCTCATTGCCAGCCAAGCTACCACCTCATAAAAGATTAGCGACCTTCTGTGTGTGGCCTTTTATTGAATGGAATTTGTATCTTGCCCATCGTTGAACTGTTAACATTTCATTCATAGGTCATCAGTGTGTCTGGGGTGATTGGTCTTCAGTCAAATGCCATCTGGCTTCTAGGACATCTTCATCTGTCTACTCTGTCCTCAAATCAAAGTAGAACCTCGGGTAAGGCTGGAGTCATAGAACATGGGAGCTGGAAGGAGGGGTGCTGCCGTGGGGCTGTCTACTTGGTTAAGAGCGTTAATTTTCGCAGCCACCCTCAGGGCTGCGTGTTACTGTCCCTCTTTTACGTCAGAGGAAGATGGACCATGGAGAAGTCTGCTGACTTGCTCAGGGTTACACAGCAGTTAAGTGGGAAATACCCAGTTTGAAATCAGATCTGTCAGCCACCAAACCCTGTGCTCTCTTCACTTTCCCTCTCTTCCTTCCTTAGAGATCAGTTTAGATGTTGGGTCTAACATCGTATTTTACAAAGAACCTAAGACTCAGAAAGATTATGTGTCATAGGTACAAGCTTGGTGAGAAATCCAGAAACTAGGAATCAAATCCTTGAAGCTTGGAACAGAGTTCTTTTTACTTGCTGAGATGTAATCTAGTTTGTCTAACATTCATATTTCATTAAAAGACTCTTCATATGGCTGGAGTTCTTCTGGCCCCTACATTGAGAAAAGACTGACATAAGTACTTTTAAAGTAATGCATCTCCTTGGCCTTGGAATTAAAATCCTAGGTCTTAATGCAACAAGATTTTTTCTATTTCTGTTGCTTTTTAATAAAAGCAATAAAAATATTTGCAGTTCCCACGTGCTCAATTTATATATGTACTTAGAGATTTTCTGGGGAAGACATCAGTGTAATACACTGGGACCTATATCTGCTCCTTGCTCTTTATAGAATTTTGACCACTGGCTCCCTTGGACTCAGGCCAGGGAGGTTTAGGTACCAAAGATTCCTCATTATAACCTAGTTTCACATATCCCCTGACAGGTAGCCTACTGACAGCATTACCAGAAACCAGGGCCACTGTAATTACTGTTTCCTTGCCTTTCAGTCACTCCTTAGCTATAGAAATAGGGCATGGTTCCACAGCATTCCCCACATAATGGGCCTTATACATTTAAAAGCTGTCATACTGTGAAGTGAAGGTTGCTCAGTTGTGTCCAACTCTTTGCAACCACATAGACTGCCAGGCTCCTCTGTCCATGGAATTCTCCCTTCTGTCCATGGAATTCTCCAGGCAAGAATTCTGGAGTGGGCAAGAATACTGCTGTTCCCTTCTCTAGGGGATCTTCCCAATCCAGGGATCGAACACAGGTCTTCCGCATTGCAGGCAGATTCTTTACCAGGAAAGCCCAAGAATACTGGAGAGGGTAGCCTATCCCTTCTCCAGGGGATCTTCCCAGCCCAGGAATAGAACTGGGGTCTCCTGCATTGTAGGTGGATTCTTTACCAACTGAGATACCAGAGAAGCTGTCATATTGAAACTGGAAAAAGAAAATAAAAACATTGTGATATTGGAAACCCTTGGTAATGCTAGTCCTGAGGACAGTGGTCTCTCAATGTCCTAGTAAAAATAGCATGTTTATGTCAGGCTTTTGCTTTTTTACATAGGCTTGTCATTGTTATGCTATGGGCTACATAGTCTGGCCCACATATATTCAAGGTCAGTTGTAGTGAATCGTCTTATACTCAGGTTCTTTGGAGCAAAATGACTGTGTGTCTGGAAAAGTACAGCTCCTCGTTTCTGATGGAATTTTCCAGCAGAGCCATCTATCCCAGTAAAAACGATCTCATGAAATAATATGGGGGACCAGGAGGAAAAGAATCTAGGAAACTCCCAGGACTCAACTAGCATAAATGTCACTGCTTTGCTATTTCAGGTCAGCAGGCACATCTGGTTTTTTGTATATGTTGGTCACATAGAGGTCCCTGTCTCATGAAATAAGTGGCTAGCATTAATACTGATTGATGTATTTCCATGGTTCATGTTATCTGACTCAGGATGCCCTTGATAGCCCATAGAATGGTGGTTTCAGCTTAGAAGTCCAGCTCAGGACTCCTTGCTGACACAGAGGAGGTCACTGGATTGGAGTTCATTGACGTGCCAAAGTGGAAAAGGGTGGTGGTGTTTTTTTTTAAACCACTTCAGTACAATTTTCACCTTCTATGGTTTTTTCCAACCCCTCCCAGATTTACCACCATTTTAGATTTGCTTGCATAGTCGCAGTGATTACTTCAAGGCCAGCCACTTAATCTAATAGAATTAGTTGCAACCACAGAGTATTGTTCTGAGATTAATGGCATAAACATCTCCGCTTTGTCTCTAGGTTGATATGGCAGCATGAGATCATTATCTTTCCTTCATTAGTCCTGCCAAGTTCACTGGTTAATTTGATCATTTTCTGTCTCCACAGTGCCTACTGACTACAGCTACTTGCCTGAAAGCAGTTTTATTAGAGCAGCCATTGGCTTCTTCGTTACAGGAGGAAAAAAAGGCAAGTGAGCACATTTCTTGAACTCTTTCTTTCTACCTGTTAAGTTTGTGTGCCCTAAGCTTGCTCCTGTAGATTAAACAGTACAAATCTGAAAGGGTGAATAATTTCCCCTGCCAGATCATCTTTGCAGTAGAGCTGACTAGGAGACCAACTGCAAAATAAGTGATACACACACATACATACTGTGTATCCTCCTGAAATTACCGATCTAATATCTAATCTTCCTTTTGGCCATTTCAAAAGTATAAGTGCACATTACTTTTATTGTCAGTTTCAAGTGAGTGACCTAAAAAGAGAAAACACACGTTTGTATTACAGGACCTGACTTGGAGGTAGGTCTTTTTGAACTCTGTGTGATCACTCTGTGTTGTTGGAATCACTGGCTCTGGTTTTTAATTTTAGCCTACCTTCTTTTTCTCTGCAATAATTCCTTTGTGATTCTTTGTTGCTGCCACCAACAACCGACAGAGATTTAGTGCTTTTGTTTTTAACTCGAGCCAAAATAATCCCACATAAATTTTTAAGTAAATGCGCATTAATGATACACATCTATAAATTTATGCTTTGAGGAAATAATGGATCCAAACTGAGTGTGTTCTGGCTCAGGAACCAGTCTTATGTAATGGTCTTTCATTGATGTTTTGCTAGTTTCATTCTTCATTGGGCTGATTGTGTCAGTCTGGGCAAAACCAATGCCTGTATTACAACAAATACATCCAAATTTTAGGGGAAAAGTCTTTAAACAAATTAATATGAAGACATCTGGAGGAAGAAAGTTTGATTGATGGAGGTCATGGAGGAATAAAATCTTACCATTGGAACAGACGTTAGAGGTCATGTTTGTTGTCTAAGTTTCTACTGGGTACACTAATCCCTGGAGCTTCCAAGTTATAAACTACTTCCAAGTTATAAACTACTTTTCAACTAAACTACATTCCCTTAGTTTCTGGAGTTCCAGAAATTGTGCTGTTATCCTAGAGTTGTGAGGATGCTAATTTGCTTTTCATATCTTCAGTAAAAGTTGGTATAATGTTACATCATTGTCACACAAGATATGTGTATATATGACCATGTCGTTTATTACACATAATATGGAGTTGTTTATATATTGCCATAAAGTAAGCTTTTTAAAGTAGATATTGTAGCAGAGATGTCTCCATTAATAGGAAATTGAATTCTTACTAAAGGAACATCTAAAATTTCCATGGCTAGAATAATTCTAGGAACATCTAAAATTTCCATGGCTAAAATAATTCTAAGAACATATATTTTTGCTCTAGTTTTTTGTTGGTTTGTTTTTGTTAGTTTGCTCACTGATATTTTATAAACTTTTAAAATGATGCTAATGTGAGACTTTTCCATGATATATTTCTTATTAGATCTTATTAGATTCTTAAAGCAAATAAAACACAGACTCCTTTTCTAGTGACTAAAATGTCATTTTGCTCCCTAGATTCATATTTCTTAGCAGAAGTGAATTTTCTCTGAATCTTTTGGAAAATTCTTGATAAAATGTAACATTTTTATGATTGGTCTATCATGATACAAGAGGAAATATTCTTTTCCAGAACTGAAAAACATCAGGTGAAATTGACATCAGAAATGTTATGTAAAATCTTGCTATTAAAGCTATTTGAAGACAAGTAAATGAAATATTTAAAAAATGCTTATTACCGATCAGATTTTTGGCATTTTCAGGTTGTGGGAGAGGGCTGCCTTTTTGTCAGGTTTCCTGACTAGATTCCAAGGAAAATCTATTCAGCCTTACACATTACTAATGATGACCCCAGAGGAGTGGGGGCCGTGGGAGGCTGACCTCCGCCTCAGAGGCCCATTTACAAAGACAAAACCAGACCCTGCTCTGTGGGTCTAAATGGGATGGCCAAGTGCGGAGGTGTGCATGCAAACGAGTGTTTTCTCCTTCAATATGCCCAGCTCATTTGAATTTTAATAACTCCCTTCTGAAGCAGCTTTTGAGTTTAAATGTCTGAGTGTCACTCATCAGAGCCCAGTGGGGCTGCTGATAGGAAGGATGACAACTTTGGTGAACTTTTTTGAGGAAGAAATGGCTTGAAAGAATAAAAATCATGCTTGGCATAGGCAAAGGGAGAAAACTTTCGGGATAGCGTGGCTCCATTGCCTCTGTGTGCCATTTAATAATTCAGGAGAGGAAGAACCGTGTTACACGTCATCCTTGACCCACACATATGCTGGGTTGAGACTGGATGAAATGATCTCAGTTTTAACCAGTCAGACCTGAGACAGTGAATGTGTTAGTCTGTGTTCTCACGCTGAGGACTTTTCTCATTTTAGATGCCCACTTTAATACTCACACAATAGAGCAAACCAGATTTTCATAGTATGCATCCCTTCACACAGGCCTACCTTTTTAAAACCATGCCAAATAGATAGAATGCCCTCCATTTTCGAAAGAATTCGGTTAGCAGTTTTGAATATAACTGGTTTTTTGCTGTACTCTAGCACTTTCTTTCCTTCCCTAATAGTCCCGCCTCCTGGCAGATGTACTATTCCTTACCCTTTGTCATCATCATAATCTATTCCTATGGATATTTCTTGACTGTGCTGGGCTTAAAATTTGCTTATAATCTAATTCCTCCTATTCTGGAATGATTTTTTTCTTCTTTAGGCCCTTTAAGTTTTGGCTCTTATTTTTCCTTCTTTTCTATTCATTTATTCTTTCTCCTGACTTCTGATATTTGTTTTTTCTCAACCTCAGAGTATATTCAGATTTCAAGATTTTTCCTAATTTTAAAATAAAACAGTTAAACTGTCTTAAGTATACTTACTGAAAGTCATCATTTATTTTTGGTAATATTGTTATATATTGGAGAAGATAATGGCACCCCACTCCAGTACTCTTGCCTGGAGAATCCCATGGATGGAGGAGCCTGGTAGGCCACAGTCCATGGGGTCACTAAGAGTAGGACACGACTGAGCGACTTCACTTTGACTTTTCACTTTCATGCATTGGAGAAGGAAATGGTAACTCACTCCAGTGTTCTCGCCTGGAGAATCCCAGGGACGGGGCAGCCTGGTGGGTTGCCGTCTATGGGGTCACACAGAATCAGACACGACTGAAGCAATTTAGCAGCAATGTTATATATTTCTACCTAATTAAGGGGAACTTCCCTGGTGGTCCAATGGCTAAGACTTTGTGCTCGTGGCTCAACTGGTAAAGAATCCGCCTGCAATGAAAGAGACCTGGGTTCAATCCCTAGGTTGGGAAGATCCCCGGGAGAAGAGAAAGGCTACCCACTCCAGTATTCTGGCCTAGAGAATTCCACAGACTGTATAGTTCATGGGGTCACAAAGAGTTGGACCCGACTGAGCGACTTCACTTTCACTAATAATTTAGGGTTATTTTCTTACCAGTTCTCTCCCTAGGGACTATGATTTTCCAAGATTTTTCTACTAGGCTTTAAAGTTTACAGTAAGAAGTATTAATTTAAGGAAAACATATTTAAATCCTTAAAATTAAGTCATTACGAATGGCATTTCCTTCTTGATATGGATTCATTGGTCAGTGATTTGAATGTATAAGAGTTGGACTTGTACATAAATTATAAGTAGGTAGATTTTCAACTGATCATTTTTAGATTACTAGCATGAGATATAATTGTTGATGAGTCTAACCAAAAGGACAGAATTAGTGAACTCCAAGTATAGAATAAATGCTATGAGAAAGCTATCCTGTTTTTCTGTTGAAATGATAAAGTTGGTTACCAAAGTATATTATTATTAAATAGGTTAGTTTAGTAACAGCTTACCAATACAGTTCTTTTTACGAAGTTATTAGAAATGAACACACGTGTATAACGGGCTTCCCAGGTGGCACTAGTGGTAAAGAATCTGCCTGCCAACTCAGGAGACGCGAGTTCAATCCCTGAGTTGGGAAGATCCCCTGGAGAAGGAAATGGTAACCCATCTAGGATTCTCACTTGGAAGATTCCATGGACAAAGGAGCCTGGCAGGCTACAGTCCATAATGTCATGAAGAGTCAGACACAACTGAGCAAAGCAACCTGTATATAACATGAAGTTCAAAAACAGTATGAAGAAAAAGAAAGAATTCCCTGTAATCTCACCACCTAGAAGTAGTCTCAATAGATAGTCCAGTGTGTATCCTCTAGCTGTGTGTTGTGTTAGATTATATTGAATTATAAAATGTATATTATTTTATTGTCTTTTAAAATATATAAGAAGTTTCCATGTAAATGGTCATGATCAACACTAATCTGCATAAGGAGGGTTGGGAAAGTATGAAGAGCGTTCTTGCATCACTCTCTAGACTAGTGTTAATAGAATATGTTGGGAGAATATTTAATTTCTATTTTTTGTTATTATAAACATCATAAAAATATATGAAAGAGTAAACAATTATCCCATTGCTTTTGGCGTATGTTAGTTGAGTTGTGTCTGACTCTTTGAGACCCCATGGACTGTAGCCTGCCAGGCTCCTCTGTCCATAGAATTTTCCAGGCAAGAATACTGAAGTGGGTTGCCATTCCCTTCTCCAAGCTAACTTCTTGAACCAGGGATCGAACCCAGGTCTCCTGTGTTGCAGGCAGATTCTTTACCATCTGAGCCACCAGGGAAGCCCTTTCTAAAAGCTATTATCATTTTAAGATGTTACCTTTTAATTTGTTCCTTTTATGTACACACAATGTTTACATATTTCCCAGTATACATATGCTTTGTATTCTTTAACTTAATGTTGTATTGTAAACATTTCCCTATTTTCCATATATCTCCATAATTATCATTTTTAAGTGACTGACTGTTGAATGTTCTGCCAAGTTGATGAATCACAATTAACCCATTTCCTTATTGGTCATCTAAAATGTTTCCATAATAGAGAATATCCTTATGAATGTACCTTTCCTTAGGATAAATTCTCATCAGTTTATAATTAGACTCTGAGGATGTGATGACTGTAAGGATGGCATGGCCTCATTGCTCTTCAGAAGGACTGTATCAGGTTTCAGTGCCTCAGCCCTGTATAAATATCATAGCAGCCTGTCACAGAGGTTAAAAGCTTGGGAGCCAGACTGCCTGGGTTCAGAGCCCACTTATATGGCTTCTCCGCTGTGCCACTTCAGGCAAGCTGCTTAAGTCTGTAAGGCTCAACTGCTTCTGTAAAGTGGAAAAAATAATTGAATCTTCTTTCTAGAGGTTTTGTAAGGATTATGAGTTTATGAGTCATTTTATATAACAGTGCTTAGAAAACAAAGAATAAACCCTTTCTAGTTATCATATTACAAAGCAAACCTTCATTTAGATAAACAAATGACTATAATAAAAGCCAGGCAGGTATAAAATGATGCCTTAAGGCTAATTTGCATTCATTGTCAGAAGGAATGAACATTTTTGTGTGTATTTACTATTTGAGATGTGGTTTCTTTTTTAAATTAAATGTTAGACTTTCTTTTGGGCGCTCCCCAGATGGCTTAGTGGCAAAGAATGTGCCTGCCAATGCAGGAGACAGTCCATGCAGATTCAGTCCCTGGGCCGAGAAGATGCCCTACAGCAGGAAACAGCAATCCACTCCAGTATTCTTGCCAGGATAATCCCATGGACAGGGAAGGCTGGCGGACTACAGACCCTGGGGCTGCAAAGAGTCAAACCCGACTAAGCACACACACAGGGAAGTACATAACCCAACAAGCCATAAGTAAGAGAAAGAAAATTCCATTATCCCGTTTACATTTTCTTGTAGACTTTCTCAGGTAAGGAAAAGCTGCCTGCCCTTCTTTCTGTGCTTCCTTCCTGTCTTTCTTCTTTCTTTCTGTCTGTCTGTCTTTCGATATGGACCACTAAACTCCTACTGTATTTAATTATTATTCAGTTATTCATTATTTTGAATTGTCCTCAGATTGTTCCAGATTAGATAAGAGCCTCTGACTCTTGTGTCCTTCTGAGATAACCTCATCATTCTTTAGGTACATCCTTTTGTTTATGGCACACCAAGATGTTCTAGGTTCATCTTATTTTATCCTCAGATTTGTAGTAGCCTAAGAACTCAAGTGTCTTTTAGTGGAGAATGCTATTTAGAAGTCAAGATCTGAGTACAAGTTGCTACACTGCTACTGAGTTAAGCAGTGTTCCTAGGCCCTTTCGGTAGACACTTAGAAAGTTTGTTCTCTCTCTTCTTCCCTCCCCTCCCTCTCTTTCTCTCTCACATATGTCTGCATTTTCGTGTCTAGCTATGTGTGTTGAAAACCATGAGTTTACACCAATATCTCCAAACCTGTATCACAGATTTCCTTCTGCATTTTCCTCCTCTTATTGTAACCTCCCCTAGAGTTGTAAGAAACCAGGCTCCCCTTATTCTCAATATATTTGCCAGAGTCCTGCTAAACCTGCCTTTCTTTCTCTTGGGCCCTGATTTCCACTGGGCAGCCACCCTGCTTGGCAGCCTTCCTGGTGCTCATGGGCTCAGGGATGTTTTTGTTTCTGCTAACACCAGATGATGTACTTGGTCCTAAGACAGAACATCCTACCAACTATTGTGTCTGACTGAACCATCAGAATCACCAACTGTTGTCAACGGCTATCTTGATTAGCAATGCAGACAGAGGATGAGATGGTTGGATGGCATCACCCAACTTGATGGACATGAGTCTGAGCAAACTCCGGGAGTTGGTGATGGACAGGGAAGCCTGGCGTGCTGCAGTCCATGGGGTCACAAAGAGTCAGACATGACTGAGCGACTGAACTGCCCGGTACTGGTCTTGATTATATAGTGGTTCCTGGCAAGGGGCTTAGTATCTGCAAACATATGCCTGCTGTCTTTATATTGTCTACCTGTGTTTCCTAAGGGATTTTCTAGAAAAATCCTACTCATCCTTTCCATCTTGTTTTAAACATCCTTTCCTCAGTAGAAGGCAAGGGAGGATTCCCAGATGTTCCCAGATAGATATAGATTTGCTATATGATCCATTCCTTTATGTTTTTTGTAGTACTTTACATATCTGTAATTATCTGCTTGATTATTCTGTTTCTTTGTTTAAAGTCCATCTTTCCCATTAGACTGTAATTTCCTCAAGGGCAGGAAGAGCTTCTGTGTTTAATCCTAAATGCTTAGTACAGAATACTTGGCATATTAACTGTTTTCAAACATTTGTTGTTCTACTGCTTTAATCATGTACACACACACACACACACATTTCTTCTAAACAGTGCTAAATATGGAGAAGGTAAAGATACAGCCACACTACACAAGTGACATCATGCTGGTGATGGAGCATAGACACGCCAGCAACTGTTAGCCTACTTGTTACCAGACTTTTCCTAAAAGGGTTATGCATGTACATGATGGCATTGAGAACGGATCCTCTGTGTAGCCAAAGTATGGTGATAACAGGTCCTATTGTAATGCATTATGTTCGGATATGCCATTTATATCCGGGTTCTTTGAAGCTGTCAACTGGGTGAGGTATTTAAAGCAACTTTGTACCCAGTTAAAACATCTGGATCCTTTTAACAAATACTGTTAGGCCTTTTGAGTTCCAAATCCATTGTCTATAAAGCATTCCAGTATTTCTTTTTATCTGAGGCACTTGTGTGAAAGACGGAGCTCTGTAATAAGGGAACTGATCATTCCCATACCCTAGGTATGGATTCTTGTGTCTGATGCTGATGATCTCTGGGGAGAGAACCACGTGACTCTGTTCTCCCGTTTTAGGGCAACCTCTCTCTCCATACCTCCCCCCACATGCTTAGAACTACCAGGTATTTTCTCCATTCCTAACATCTACTATAATTTCTTTCATTCCAGTTAGTGTCAGAATCCAGTTCAGTTCAGTTCAGTCGCTCAGTTGTGTCCAACTGTTTGCGACCCCATGAATCGCAGCGCGCCAGGCTTCCCTGTCTATCACCAACTCCCGGAGTTCACTCAGACTCACACCCATCGAGTCAGTGATGNGCCCCCCAAAATAAAGTCAGCCACTGTTTCCACTGTGTCCCCATCTATTTCCCATGAAGTGATGGGACTAGATGCCAGATCTTAGTTTTCTGAATGTTGAGCTTTAAGCCAACTTTTTCACTCTCCACTTTCACTTTCATCAAAAGGCTTTTTAGTTCCTCTTCACTTTTTGCCATAGGGTGGTGTCATCTTCATATCTGAGGTTATTGATATTTCTTCTGGCAATTTTGACTCCAGCTTGTGCTTCTTCCAGCCCAGCTTTTCTCACGATGTACTCTGCGTATAAGTTAAATTTGTATAGAGGAGGGGGAAAAATCTAACACTTGTTGGTCTCCTCCTGCCGATTAAGAGAGAGATAAGAAATGTCTGAGGCTTGCAGCCTGTCTCCTCCATTTGGAGACCCCTGGCCTTCCTGTCTGTTACACTCTCACCCCCAGGGAACCTTGTATATTAGGTCAATTCTAAAGAGTATAGAAACAACATACCAAGTGTGTAGATAGTAGTGTGCAGGTACTGGTGGAAGTTCTGTTGTCCTGTCAAGGGAGAGCTCGTTGTCTAAGCAATAAGTGAAGTGAAGTGAAAGTCGCTCAGTCGTGTCCAACCCTTTGCGACCCCATGGACTATATAGTCCATGGAATGCTCTAGGCCAGAATACTGGAGTGGGTAGCCTTTCTCTTCTCCAGGGGATCTTCCCAACCCAGGGATTGAACTCAGGTCTCCCACACTGCATGGGTTTTTTTTTTTACCAGCTGAGTGACAAGGGAAGCCCCTAAACAATAAAGGATCTAGAAAATAGTCATATTTCACATTGAGTCCTGGTTTAGAGGACAGGTTTAATGTCTTCCCTGATTCTCTAGATCCTCTGGAAACTGCAAATTTCCAAGTGAATTCTGTAGAAGGAACTGGGATATAATTTTATATGATTATAAAAACACTTGATCTGAGAAAAAATTTAATAGAAATCTGCTTATGAATTAAAAGATTTCTAATATAGAGCTGGATTGTCCTTAAGAGGAGAGAAGAATAATTCTATGCCCAGATTGTCACTATACTGTCTGCCAATTCATCAGACTGTTTCTGTGAATTGTGAGCCAAAAGTCCCCCAAAAGGCATCTTAAATTTTGTTGTTGTTATTGTTGTTTTGTGAAATCAAAGACCCGAATTTGCAGCCAACTTTGTGTCTGGACAGTCACCCCGTGTATATAATCAGTATAGAGTTACGTGAATACCCAACCAGGTAATTCCTGTCACAGCATTTTTTTAAATCACGCCTGATTTTTCCTTGTCTGTTCGTCCTCTCACTAGAATATCAGCTCCATGGTGACCTCTTCTGCTGTGTTCAACACAGTTTCCACTGTCTGGTAGCTAGTACATCCTTAGTTGAATAAGTGAATTTGTTTATGAGTATATTTACTTTTTCTTGGTTAGAAATTCTTCTCCTTGTAATGGCAATAGTTAAATCCCTGATAATATCTCCTGTACTCCTAGTATTACATCACAAGGTGGAATAGAAATGAAGCTTCAGTTACTGGTAACACAGCAGAGAAGAGTGCCAGGGAGGTTGAGCTTTTAACATTTTCCAAAAGCAAAAAAGTGTCTGTTGGCAGGGAGAAAAACAGCACTGGAAAGCACACTACTAATTTTACTTTCCCAAGTCGGCAGAGGCAAAGATAAGGAGGTTTGCTGGTGACTACTAAGAAAACATGCTGATCCTTGAGATAGCTGAAGTTCTAAAACATCCGAGAAAGGCCTGGCCTAGAAGGATGGGCTTACTAGTCATCAATGTGTAAGTAGTCTGTGAATCTGTGAGTAAAAGAGCGTAGGCAGTGATAGAAATTATGTTACAGTGCTTTTTATTATAGAAAACAGTGACTCGCTTCACATGACTCAATATTTACTGCAAGGATTCGTAGGTTTCTCAGAAATACAAGGACAGATACTATTCTCAACCCTCACAGTATCAGAGGCAGAAAGGTATCAGGCATCAAGACTTCATCTTGCTCTTTCTGTCTACCTTGCCAGGGCAGCATCGTATCCTGGATCCTGCCTTTCATCCCAAAGACTGCTTGATCCCTTTCTCTTCTTTTGTGTTTGTGTGTGTGTGCTGAAATACATATAACATAAAATTTACCATTGTAACCATTTTAAAGTCTACAATTCAGTGGCATTTAGTACATTCACAATATTATGCACCTGTCACCAATATCAAATTGCAGAACAATGTTCATCACCCCCAATCCAATTTATTTTTTTTCCTTTTGCTGCTCATGTTTTTGGTCATCCCTAAGAATCCATGACCAGATCAATAGACTTATCTTTATGTTTTCTTCTAAGAGTCTTATAGTTTCTTGTATTATCACTGATCTACTTCAAGTTCGTTTTCCTGTATGGTATTAGTAGGGATCCAGCTCCATCATTTGCATGTGGATATCCAGTCATCCCAGCAGAGTTTGTTGAAGAGACACCTCCTTTCTTCTGTTGAGTGGTCTTAGCACCCTTGTCAAAAATCAATTAACCATAAATGTTTGGGTTTATTTCTGGCCTCCCAATTCTATTCCATTTTGAAAATATGTCTAACCTTAGATTTGCCAGTACCACACTGTTTTAATTACTATAACTCTGTGGTAAGTTTTGAAATTGGTATGTGTGTGAGTCCTTAAAGTTTTTCTTTCTTGAAATTGTTTTGACTATTTGGGTCCCCTTTGCAATCTCATATAAATTTGACAATCAGCTGTTCCATTTCTTCAAAAAAAAAGTTGTTGAAATTTTATAGGTATTGTGTTGAATCTATAGATAGCTTTCATCTAGGTTATCAAATTTGTTGGCATAGGACTTATCTACATAGAGCCTCCAGCATTTCACAAAATGTAGTTCAGATTTTCCTGCCCCAGCTCTGTTCAAGCAGCATTCTCCACTCTTAGTTTCTGCTCAGATAAGCCATGACTCCCTGTATTCATCTGTTTGTCTCTCTGGTTTGGGAGACAGCATCTTGCCCTGTGCTCTTCCCTTTCTTAAGGATCCAAGAGAGTTGTTGATTCTTCAGTCTGTTTAGCTTTTTACATTTATAATAGAGTGGTAATTGCCAAGCTCTTACATGTAGAACTGAAAACCAAAAGTCTCCCCTTTTTAAAAAACTTTTTTAAAGTATAAAAAACATAAAATTTACCATCATAACCATTTTTAAGAATACATTTATATAGGGTTACACTATATTCACATCATTGTGAAACTAATCTCTGGAATGTTTTTATCTTGCAAAACTGAAACTTTGTACCCATTAAGCAAGAACTACCCTTTCTTCCTTTCCTGATCCTGGTAACCACCATTCTACCTTCCCTATCTGTTAATTTGACTATTCTACTTGCTGGATTTAAGTGGAATCATAGCATTTGGAAGAAAAGCTATGATCAGCCTAGACATATTAGAAAGTAGAGACATTACTTTGCCAACCAAGCTCCATCTAGTCAAAGCCATGGTTTTCCAGTAGTCATGTATGGATGTGAGAGTTAAAAGCTGAACGCCAAAGAATTGATGCTTTTGAACTGTGGTGCTGGAAAGGAATGAGCTTCCCTGATAGCTTCCCTGATTCCCAGTTAGTAAAGAATCTGACTGTAATGCAGGAGACCTGGGTTCAATCCCTGGATTGGGAAGATCCCCTGGAGAAGGAAAAGGCTACCCACTCCAGTATTCTGGCCTAGGAATTCCATACAGTTAATGGGGTTCCAAAGAGTCGGACACAGCTGAGCAACTTTCACTTTCACTCCATGTTTTTCACTGGAAAAGACTCTTCAGAGTCCCTTGGGCTGCAAGGAGATCAAACCAGTCAATCCTAAAGGAAATCAGTACTGAATATTCATTGCAAGGACTGAGACTGATGCTGAAGCTCCAATAATTTGGCCACCTGAGGCAAAGAACTGGCTCATTGGAAAAGACCCTGATGCTGGGAAACATTGAAGGCAGGAGGAGAAAGGGATGACAGAGGATAAGANAAACCAGTCAATCCTAAAGGAAATCAGTACTGAATATTCATTGCAAGGACTGAGACTGATGCTGAAGCTCCAATAATTTGGCCACCTGAGGCAAAGAACTGGCTCATTGGAAAAGACCCTGATGCTGGGAAACATTGAAGGCAGGAGGAGAAAGGGATGACAGAGGATAAGATGATTGGATGGCATCACCGACTCCTTGGACATGAGTTTGAGCAAGCTCCAGGAGTTGGTGGTGGACAGGGAAACCTGGCATGCTACAGTCCATGGGGTCGCAAAGAGTCGGACACGACTGAGCAACTGAACTGATGTAGCATTGTCTTATTGCAACTGGTTTATCTCACTTAGCATAGTGTTCTCAAAGTTGAGGACACATTGTAGCATATAACAACATTTCTTTTCAAACTTGAATACTATTCCACTTTATGTATGTATCACATTTTGTTTATACACTTATCCATCAATGGACATTTGGGTTGCTCTTGGCTATTGTGAATAGTACGAATATGAGCATACAAATGTCTCTTTGAAACTCTACTTTCACTTTTGGAAGGGGGATTGCTAGATTATAAGGTTGGTCTATTGTTAATTTTCTGAGGAGTCATCTTACTGTTTTCCATCATGGTACTTCTGTTTTATAATCCCACCAAAAGCGTATAAGGGTTCTAGTTTCCTCACATTCTTGCCAACACTTGTTATTTTTTTTCTTTTCATTCTTTTTTTTCCCCCCAAATAGTAGCCATCCTAATATGTATAAGGTGATATTGTGGTTTTGGTTTGCATTTTTTGATGACTAGTAATGTTGAGCATCTTTTCATATCTCTTTTGGCCATTTGTATACCATCTTTGGGAAAATGTCTATTCAAATTCTGTCCATTTTTGTATGTTTCTCTTTTTCCCTATGCTTCTCATTTCTTCAATTATTTGACCTTTTGTTGATTCTGTTTTTGGTTCTACTTCTCCTGGTTTTTCAACTTCTTGTAATTGTTCTACGTTTCTTGCTGATTCTGCATACACCAGCCGTTTTTCTAGGCTCCTTTTGTAGCTGATTTTCCTTCACTGACTCTGTCCCACCTGTTTCTCCCTTTTCCAGGGTCTGCTGATTCTGCTGCTTTTTCTACCTTAGCTTCTCCTTTTCCCATGCTTTTCCTTTTTGCAGCTGGCTTTCTTTTTGTTGACTCTGTCCTCACTTCTCTTTCCCCACTTTCGTGGTCTGCTGATTCTGCCTCTGCTGCTTCTCCTTTTCCCGTGCTTCTCCTTTTCCTGCACTTCTCCTTTTCCCACGCTTCTCCTTTTGGCAGCTGTTTCTCTTTTTGCTGATTCTGTCGCCTCTTCTGCTTTCCACTTTTCATGGTCTGCTGATTCCGATGCTTGTTCTGCCTCTGCTTCTCCTTTCTCCTCTGCTTCTCCTTTCCCATGCTTCTCCTTTTGGCAGCTGTTTCTCTTTTTGCTGACTGTATTCCCGCTTCTGCTTTCCCACTTTTCATGATCTGCTGTTTCTGCTGCTTGTTCTGCCTCTGCTTCTCCTTTTCCCATGCTTCTCCTTTCAGCAGCTGTTTCTCTTTCTGTGGCTCTGTCCCCACTTCTGCTTTCCCACTTTTTGTGGTCTGCTAATTCTGCTGCTTGTTCTGCCTCTGCTGCTTCTTTTGCATATGCTTCTCCTTTCCCATGCTTCTCCTTTTGGCAGCTGTTTCTGTTTCTGCTGACTCTATGCCCACTCCTGCTTTCCCACTTTTCATGGTCTGCTGATTCTGCTGCTTGTTCTGCCTCTGCTTCTCCTTTCTCCTGCACTTCTCCTTTCCCGCGCTTCTCCTTTCAGCAACTGTTTCTCTTTTTGCTGACTCTGTTCCCACTTCTGCTTTCCCACTTTTCATGGTCTGCTGATTCTGCTGCTTGTTCTGCCTCTGCTTCTCCTTCCCCATGCTTCTCCTTTCAGCAGCTGTTTCTCTTTTTGCTGACTCTGTGCCCACTTCTGCTTTCCTATTTTTCAGAGTCGCTGACTTGCTGCTTTCCTGCCCCTGCTGCTCCTTTCTCTTGCACTTCTCCTTTTCCCGCACTTCTTTCTGTAGTGTTTTTCCTCTTGCTGGCCCTGCCCCCATCCTGGCTTCCCCTGTTTCAGTGTCTGCTGCTGCTTTGTCTTCTGACTCCACCCCTGCTTCCCCCCCCCCCCTTTGTTAATTCTGCTGCTCTTTCTGCTAATGCTGATTTGCCTTCTGCTGCCTATATTGATCCTGCTGCTGCTTTTACTTCTCCTTCTTGGTCTCCTGCTTTCTCATACGTCATTTGTGACCTCCTTGTAACTTCACTTCTTCATGATCCTCACTGGCTACTCCGTCCTTGGCTTTACCTTGTGGCTCCACTCAAAACTGCTAGAACATCTGATTTTTTTGATTTCAAATTACCTCCCACCTAAAAAAAAATTTTTTTTAGAGAATATATCACTAAAGTCATGGTGCTGTGTCTTAGGTAGCTGGTTAAACTATGGATTAGCTATTTTGTTATGTTCACCTGGCACCCCACTCCAGTACTCTTGCCTGGAAAATCCTACAGATGGAGGAGCCTGGTAGGCTGCAGTCCATGGGGTCACTAAGAGTCATATACGACTGAGTGACTTCCCTTTAACTTTTCACTTTCATGCATTGGAGAAGGAAATGGCAACCCACTCCAGTGTTCTTGCCTGGAGAATCCCAGGCACAGGGGAGCCTGGTGGGCTGCCGTCTATGGCGTCACACAGAGTCGGACATGACTGAAATGACTTAGCATAGCATAGCATATGTTCACCTGTGGAGCCGTCAGCCACGGCACAAGCTGAGAAGCAGCAGCAAGAAGTGCATGGGTCAGAGTGTAACTATTTAGAGCCACAGGGACTGAAGTAACCCTTATCCTGAGAAGGGGATAGACCTGAGTGGCAGTAATTATCTCCTCTTCTGGAAGTAGATTAAAGAATGAGTCAGAGATAAAGCAGTAACATAGAATAAGTTACTCTTTTTAGGAAATTCAGTGAAAAGATCTGCTTTCCCACTTTTCATGATCTACTGATTTCATGATCCAGACAAGAAGGAAAGACTGGAAACAAATAAGAGAAAGGAGATAGAGGGAGCAAAGTTTGTAGCAAGTGGGATTGACTTTAAGGGCACAGAATTGAAAGGCTGAACACAGCTGAAGCTGTGATACCAAATCCTTTGAAATGAGTAGAAAGGAGGGCAAGTTGGCATCTTTCACTTTCACGATGCTGTTGAGGTGTTTTATTATTGTTTTCCTTTCTGTTGCAGGTCCTGAATCTGTGCCCCCTTCCCTTCTCAAAGTTGTGATGAAACCCATAGCAACTGTTGGAGAAAACCACCAGTATCCTCCTGTGAACTGGGCTGCTCTCCTCTCTCCACTTATGAGGCTAAACTTTGGTAAATATCACATGGTTTTTGGTCTTCAACTCTGCTTTAGGTTGTGACCTGAATAGAAAATGAGATTTTTTCGGTCACAATTGATAGTGACTGAATGGACCTCTGGGAATGTAAGGTTTGTCTTCTTGGGTGGGACAGCTGGGTTACTTCATTGAGTCACTTTTTAAATAGCTGAGGAGGAGGAGGGGGTTTGAAAAAATATACCAGATGCACTCATCCAAACAGTACTTTCCTGAGATGTGTATTTTGCTGGGTATGCAGTGTAGATCACAGAAAGCCTGATTTGATGGTTATCAGGCTGCACTTGCAGAACTCCAGGTTTCAATGAAATGCCCTATGGGATGCTGTAATTAGTTTTCTGTTGCTGCTGTAACAAATTACCACAGACTTAGTGGCCTGAGACTATACAGATTTATTATCTTATAGTTCTTTCAGTCAGAAGTCCAACATATTTCTCACTTCACTAAGATCAGGGCATCAGCAGAACAACATTCCTTCCTTTGTTGCCCAGGGGAGTGATGTGGCTTGAACATTTGTGTTCCCTGAAAATGCGAATGTTGAGATCCTAACCCTCAGTGGGATGGTATTAGGGGGTGGGTCCTTCAAGGGCAATTAATTAGGTCATGAGGAACCCTCATGAATGGAATTAGTGTCCTTCTCAAAGAGGTCCACAAAACTCCTCAGTCCACACTGTGAAGACAGAAAGAAACCAGCAGACTGCAACTCAGAAAAGGGCTCTCACCAGACACCCAACCAAGCTGACACCCTGATCTTGGACTTCCAGCCACCAGGACTGTGAGAAATAAGTCTCTGTTGTTTATAAACCACCCAGTCTGTAGTGTTTTGTAACAGCAGTCCAAACAGACTGAGATGGGGAGAATCCATTCCCCTCCCTTTCCCAGTTTCCAGAGGATGCCCACTCCATGGCTTGTGGCTCCCTTTCTTGATCTTCAAAGCAAGCAGCAGAGGGCTAGAGAATCCTCATGCTGTCATTTTTCTGATTCTCTGAAGGCAGGAAAGGTCTTCCATTTGTAAGGATTCATGTGATTAATGGGTCCATTTGAAGAATCCAGGATAATCTCCCCATCTCAAGGTCTTTAACCTTAATCACATCTGCAAAGTTCCTTTGCCAAGCAAGGGAACATATTCACAAATTCCAGAGGTTAGATGTAGACAGATTATTCTGTTTATCCTGGGTGCTCTGTGGTGAGAGGTAAAGGGAATGCACACCTCTGTTTGTCCACAGCAAATTCTGTGATGGAGCTAGCATGTTAGCATATGGATATTTAGCTTCATATATCAATATTTGCACCCCAACTCCAAAAAAGAGGCAGTGAGAACAACTTTAACAGTGCTATAAATTATGGATGTATATATATATATGTATGTTTATTTGCATGAGTGCTCTATTATTTACAGTAGGTGCTTACTTACATATGATATACAAAAAGATTTGTAAACTATAATTTATATGCAATTTACAGGATAATCAAAGGTGACTTTAACTAAACACAGTTTTTCATTTGAGTGCTTTCATTTGAACCTAATCCTATGTAAGATATGGTGTCACCATAGTATATATCCAGAGATTTCATTTGAAAACTGTGTTCCCCTGCCCCTCCCCACTTTGATGTGCTGTGTTGAAGATATTGGTATTTTAGTAAAAAGAAGAAAAGGCCTGGTTAGGAAGATGTATCTACTGATGGAGATCAGGCTTAAAAAAGACTGGATCATTAGAGAATGTGACCTCTTTAAATCCTTCCAGATCTGGATTTGTCTATGTGCTGACTGCAAGGTGGAGAGGAGAGACAAAACAAAAATGAGATTTTTAGCTAGAATTTTCTCAACTTTTTAATAGTATTTGACTCTTTAGGTTTGTCTGGACATTGTAAGAGAAATTCGCCAAGCTAGTTCAAGATCCTTGCCAGTTCCAAGACTCAGGCCTCTAAGCCAGTAGATACATTTGTTTGTTTCACAACTAAAAACGTCTCTTGAAATACTTTATGGTTTGCTGAAGTTCCATTACCATTAGACATCATACAAAAGTTCTTTTAGCTGTATTACTGGGGACACTGAAACCTAAACATGAGTTACAAGAGGCACCTACGTACATTACAGATATTCTTCCCCCTTCTTCTCTTTCAGGTGAAGAGATTCAGCAACTATGTCTTGAAATTATGGTGACCCAGGCACAGTCCTCCCAGAATGTCACTGCACTGTTGGGAATGTGGGTGATGCCACCTCTGATCCATGGTCTGAGTGTAAGTAGTAATTAAGGGTGCTGAGCAGCAGGAGGGTATAGTTGTTGAGGGGGAGATCAACATTCATTTGGCTATGAGTTCTCAAAGTTGAGAGTGGACAAGTGGGATCTCACAGAGTGTGAGCAGTTGACAGTAGCTGGCCAGGAGACGGGAAAATTGTGGGACTTGAAACTCTGCCATAGCCATCACCATGTATGCTTTCGACTTTTCATGCTTTCCACGTTTATTTCAAGAAAAAGGGAAAATGATGATCAGAGATATTCAAGTTCCTTTCTCAGGACCACGCAGGTAGAAAGTTGTAGAGTTACTGGAACCTGGGTTTATTTGTTTATATGATCTACATAATGATCACAGCAGGGATTAAAAGAAAGGCAAATCCACATGCTTTGGATAAACAGCCCCTCATCCCTCCCTTTCACAGAAAGGCAGCAATTAAGGTGAGCCTTGAAAGCTTGGTAGGATCTTATTAGGGATCAAATTAGAGACCCCAGAGGGTGTGTGTGGGAGGGTGTAGGGGGAGAGAGTAGGACATCTCTGTCCATAGGTGCTCCGCTTGAGTAAAGTGCTGAGGAAGACGTGATCCAGCCTAGTCTTTGTGACAGAAAGGGCAGCAGCTTCCAGGGTATAGACTAAGGGTAGGTAGGAAGAATGGGCTGAGATTATTTAAAGATATGAAATAAGCAAAGATGTATCATTTCAGTTACATTTCAAGTTAGGACAGAAAAAGCATATTTCCTGATTCCTTAGAGGTTCAGCAATTGATTATAAGCTAAGTGATCTCCTTTTTTAAATTCTATTGCTGGAGGCTTTAATTCTTTGAGAATGGTGAAAAGCTCTCTTATTATTTCATCTTTTTTTATGTATATAATCATCTTTATTGTAATTCATGAGTGCATTAAAAACTGATATGGATCTCTTTATTAACACATGTAGATTCTCATGGGCATCTGCTTTTTACTTTTACTTGAGAATGGTAAAAGGGCTCAATATCTTAGTATCATTACATCAAGTTCTCAACTCCTGGAAGCCTGGGAGGCTTTCTTAGGGTTTCCAGATCACTATACTGTCTGCCGAACTGCCCACACTCAACTGTCTTCTGGAATTCCTTATAAATTTCAATAGGCACCTGGGCAACAGAACATTCTGTTACTTTGCTTGTTTTTAAGGTGCATTTCCAGGGCTAGACATTGTGCCCAAACATTTTCAAATTGCCCTGGCTAATCTTCCAAGTAGTCTGTTACTCACTTTACTAATCTCCCTGCCAGATTTAGAACCCCAAAGCTTTGTTAACTACAAAGAAGTTAGGCGAGGCTCCTTTTCTCTTCCCAGGTCAAATTATTTGGAATCCCAAAAGAATGCTAGTATCAAAAGTGGAGGACAGTAGTCTTTCCTGAAAAAGCCCTTGTCTTTTGACTTTAGTCTCTACTCTCTGCTTTTTTAAAAAAAACCTTTTCCTACATCTCCTAGTTCTTCTTAATTTAAGGGCAGTGTCATTGACATCTGTAGCTGCTGTTACCTGTCTGCTCCAAGCAACTCCCATCTAGCTGCCACTTAATGAGCACTTGTTACGTTCCTCCTGCTGGTAAGCACTCAGTGAACACTGTCAGTCAGTCATCAGAGTTAATCCGTCTTCAACCCTGACAAGGACTTCCCAGGTGGCACTAGTGGTAGAGAATCCACCTGCCAGTGCAGGAGATGGAAGAGACACGGGTTTGATCCCTGGGTCAGGAAGATCCCCTGGAGAAGGGCATGGCTATCCACTCCAGTATGCTTGCCTGGAGAATTCCATGGACAGAGAGGCTTGACAGGCTATAGTCCATGGGGTCGCAAAAGAGTTGGACGCAACTGAGCACGCATGCATATGTACAACGCTGATAGGCCAATTTTTTTTATTGCTCTATTGAGTTATAATTTATATTCCATAAAATATGGCTATTTAAGTGTATAATTTGATGAGTCTTAGTACATTTATGTATATATATACACATTTATATATATATAAATATACAGTTATATATAAATATACACATTTATATATACACACACATTTATATATATACATTTATATTAGTACATTTATATATATATTTATATTATGTACTAATATAAATGTATATATTTTCATCCATCATCAGTAGCATTTCCACCACCCCAAAAAATTCCATTGTGCCAACTGATAGTTAATCCCCACTCCCAATCTCAGACCCAGGCTACCATTGATCTTCTTTTGGTCTCTATAATTTTGTTACTTTAAAGAACTTTCATATAAATTTACATTTCATATAAATTTTAGAAATTCTTTAGAATGGAATTGTACAATATGAAAACTTTTGCGTCTGACTTATTACACCTCTGAGAAGTAGATTTTTTTTTTATTGTTGCCATTTTACAGGTTGATAAACTGAGGCAAGTAGACGTTAAGCAAAGCTTATATAGCTCATCAATGGAAACACTGGCTGACTCAAAAGCCTGTGCTTTCAACACTGTTCTATTAATGCTTCCTTCATTTTAAATCATCTATAATTCTAACTGTCTGTTTTCTTGATCTCAAATATTTTTCTAGGTTTTAGTTATCCCTCAATTTCTCCTTTAAATCTGTCCTTTTTTTTTTACATTCATCTTTGATTAGGAGCCTTTCTTATCTTTGTTAATTAACAAATTGTTTGTAAATTCATTTTTTAAATTATGTACCTTCTCATTTAAAAAAAAAGATCTGAAATGGCATGTTCTTTAATGTGAAATATTGTATAACTCATGCAGCTACATTGATCTTTTAGAAATTTACCGATTTTTGTCAGATTGTATTTTATAAAACACGTCTTTCAGACTTGCTGCTCCTTTAGTATCATACTTAACGTTTCTAAGAATTTTTGAAGCCTGCTTCCTTACAGTCTGTGGCTCACAGCTATCATTACCGCACCCCTTCTTAGCTATCCTGAGCTCTAAGACACCATGGTCAGTTTCACATGCGCAACTGGTTCTTCTTGGCTCAGAATTGGCCCCAGAACTCCTGTTCCCCTGATTATTTTCTCATGTTTTCTCAGAAGAAGAAATGAATAATATCAAATATTCTGTTTAGCCAATTTCCAGCAGTTGAGCCTTCATCTCCAGTAGCTTTTCTGGCTAGAGAATGTGACCTTTTAAGACTGAATAGCAACTGTCATGTACTTTGAGAAGTAGCATTTTATTCCCCTCACTGGAAAGACCCAAGATTTGAGATGAGTAGTTCACAGATGGATTGGCAGATACTATATATTCACACAGGCACCCTAGATCAGAAGTCACTGCAGCAGCTAACATCACAGTCATTTGTGGTCCATTGGCTCATAAAGCTGTGGGGAAATGAGGGTCTAAGAAGCAACCTGAACCTTTTAAAATTTCATTTTACCCTCAGACACAGTGATGACCTAGAGGTTTTGAGCACTGCAAACCCGGACTTGCCTGTTTACATCTGACCTCTTTGGTTTCTCTTTCAGCTGAATATCAAGAAATACCTTCTCCTATCTGTGCCTTCATGGATAAAACATGTCTCTGATGAACAGATCGTGGGTTTTGTTGAAAGCTTAATGGTGGCAGTTTTTAAAGCAGCTTCCCCACTCTCCAGTCCTGAGTTACGCCCAAGTGCCTTACAGGGCCTGAGTCAGGCCATGAAACTGCCCAGCCCTTCCCACCACCTCTGGAGTCTGCTCAGCGAAGCTACTAGGAAAATTTTTGACCTCCTGCCAAATAAGATTCGGGTGAGGAACAAAAATATTTGCATTCCTGACAATTTGTGTTTGGGATTTTTTAAAGCCTTTTTGGCAAAGCGGGGAGGTGTATGTTTTTACGAATGTGGTTGGAAGACTAGCAAGAAATAACCACATTCTTCACTAAGAATGTTTGCTTCCAAAATCTAAATTGAGGTTGAAAATTTAGAAACAAATGAGCACACTTTGAAGCAGGTTAACCAGTGTAGCACCAGGAAATTTGCTCTCAGGTCTTTTACCAAATGCCTGTAGAAGATAAGCAACCCTTACACCTGAGGAATCTTTGGGCGTATTGTCCAACACAGTTAATATTTGTATCAGGTGATTTAATACTAGCTTTGCCCCTCCCCCAACAAAGTTCTGAAATGTAGCTGTGCAAAGAAGTAGAAAATCCATCTAGAATGGTGGGTTCTGATCAGGAGGAAAAAGTACAGCCAAACAAAATACACCAAATAACAGGAAAGATGCTTCATAAATGATAAAAATTTGGCCACGAGTTTTGGCTTGGTTAAAATTAAAATCTCATCAGCCGCTGTTCATGGAGATAAGCAAAGCTAAAGATTTGTCAGAGCAGTGAGAAAATACGTGTTATTTTACACTTTATTTTGACATGCTTGCTATTTTTCTTTACCAGAGAAATGATCTAGAACTGTATATCAGTGTAGCAAAGTGCCTCTCGGAAATGACAGATGATGAAGCCAATCGGGTTGCCCAGATTACTGAGGTAATAACATATCCATGTGTTTTTTCATTATTGAGATGGGTATTGCAATTGATATGGTTATAATGTCCTTTTGGCTAAAGCTCACTTTGTTTCATATTTGTTAGTTATTGGCCAGTTTTAGGAAACTCTCTCTTTCACTGTGGGGTCTCATGTCCAGCCTACTGGAGCATAGTTCCTTTACATTGTTGTGCTAGTTTCTATTGTACAGAGAAATAAATCAGCTATATGTTGTGTGCCTATATCCACTGTATTTTGGATTTCCTTCCCACTTAGGTCACCACGGAGCATTACGTAGAATTCCTTGTGCCATACAGTAGGTTCTCACTAGTTACCTGTTTTATTCATGCTAGTGTGTATATGTCAATCCCAGTTTCCCAATTCATCCTGCCTCCCCATTCCCTTCTTAGTGTCCGTACATTTGTTCTCTATTTCTGCCTTGCAAACAGATTCAGCTGTACTGTTTTTCTAGACTCCACAAATGTGCATTAATATACGGTATTCTTCTCCTTCTGATTCACTTCACTGTGTATGACAGTCTCTGGCCCATCCACATCTCTACAGATGACCCAGTTTCATTCCTTTTTAGGCTGAGTAATATATATTCCATTGTATATATGTAGTAGTATAAATGGACAGATGAATGATAACTTTTTAACCTAATTAATCGCACTTTATCAAGAACATTTTGGTGTTCCCTATGGGTAAAAAGCTTTAGTCGCTCAGTTGTGTCTAACTCTTTAAAACCCCATGGACTGTAGCCTCTGTCCATTGAATTCTCCAGAAAGATCCCGTGGAGAAATGGCTACCCACCCAGTGTTCCTGACTGGTGGATTCCAGGGACAGAGGAGCCTAGCAGGCGACATACAGTCCATGGGCTTGCAGAGTCAGACATGACTGAGCAACTAAGCACAGCACAGCCCAAGAAATTTAAAAGGAAATGCTTGAGAGAATGGACTCTGGCGCCTCACTGCTCAGGTGTGAAATCCAGTCTCTAATTTACTAGCAGTGTGACCTTGGTTAAATGTCATATTCTCTCTCTACCCCAGTTTCTTGATCTATAAAAGGGAAATGATAGCACATACCTGTTAGGGTCGGTTTGAGAGTTAAATGACTTAATCCATGTTAAGTTTTGGAAAAGTGCCTAACCCAAGGCAAGGATTCAGTAATAACATTATCATAATTATTACATTCATGTAATGTATTGTATCTTGTCATTATATTCATGTCATATAATGGAAGTTAATATAATGTACTTTGTGGTACCTAAAGCTCAAAGTGGCTATGTTACTCACTTGCATTTCTAAAGTGCCATTCAGAACATTGTCACTAGAACATTCTAAATTGTGTTCTGATATCCCCCAAAGAGTATGTGTTCTGCTGAGCCCTGTGTTTTTCTATTCATTTCTAGAAAGAACAGAGATAAGAAAGTACAGGTGAAGAGCTGAGACTCCTTGGGTTTCAGTTCTTAGTCTGTGGCATTAAGCAGGTTCCCTAACTTCTGTGCTTCAGTCTCCTCATCTGTAAGGGAGGTGATAATAGTAATCTATTGCTCAGTGTTACTATGAGAATGAAATGATTAATACAGTGGTCCTCAAACTTTTTGGTCTCAGGGCCATTTTAGTGTCTTAAAAATTATCAAGGACTTCAAAGAGCTTTTGTTTATGTGGGTTATATCTGTCAGTGTTTACCATGTTAGAAATTAAAACTAGAAAGTTTTTAGAACATTACTTAAAAGCAGTAATAAATCCATTACATCTTAACATGTAAGAAAAATTTTTTTTTTCCAAAAAACAGGTTAGTTTAGAAAATTAGAAAAGTGGCATTGTCTTACATTTTGTAAGTCTCCTCAGTGTCTTCATAGAAGACAGCTGGATTTTCACGGCTGCTACTTCATTCAGTCTGTTGTGATGTCGTTTTGGTGAAGTATGTGAAGAAAACCCAGCCTCACACAGATACGAAGGTAGAATGGGAAGGAGTGTCAGTAGTCTTTTCAGATAACACGTGGATATCTTTCTTTGATATTGTACCAAAACTCACCAAGTGGTGGTTTCTTATAGGTTAGTTGCAGTGTGGAGTCTGAAAGCAGATCAGTGAACTTCACATACTCTGTTACAGTAAAATCCATTGGTCCATTGCACTGTGGATCTTTTACCCATGTATGATTTTATAAGATACTGTTGCAAGATCTGTAACATATACTGGTCACTTGGAAAATACTGAGTCGCTAAATTTTGAAAATCTTCCAAATGTTGGTACATTTCATTATAAACATCAAAACATCGTATTTGTCACTATTACTGGCAACCTCATCAGAAAAGTCTTTTATGTATATATGTCTTACATGTATCTTGGGAAGCTGCCAAAGTCATAGTAGCAGATATAGATTTTCCAAAAATCTAATTTTCGCTTAAAAGCACGCATTTTGTCATTGGTACTAACTGCTGTCAAGTATTTTCCTTGGAAATGGCAGTCTGACTTCCTTCACTTGTAAAAAAAATAATCAAATACTCAGTTTTCATAACCATCATTTGTTTATCAATCATTCTTTCAAGTAAATGGTGGTCTGTGGAAAGAGTGGCTATTTCAGCTCACACCTCACTCTCACAACTTTCTCCTTGAGATGAACGTCACACTTGGGGGTGCCACACAAGACCTTTATGCATGCTTCCCATTTGGTCATACAGAACATTACCAAGATGTATATTCAAGGGCAGAGGTTTAACAAAACTAGTAATTTTATTGTTTGTAAGGATATTTTAAATGAAACTAGCTTTTTAAAAGATTGCCTGTGTCAGTAAAAAATACAATGAATATTTCTCCTGTTTGGGGGTCTATTATGCATATAGTTTGACCTCACAGATCCTCTCTTCTAAAAGGGTCTTGGGGTCCCCCAGAGGTCTGTGTACCAAACTTTGTGAAATGCCAAATTAACACAGGTTAAGTGCTTCAAATGTGCCTGGCACATTGTAAGTACTGTATTTGTTGGTTATCATTGTTATTATTTGTGTGTCTTTACTAAATACACACATCAGTTGACCCTTGAAATCATTGATGGTTTTTATGAGAAAACAAAAGGTAACATTACAACTGTCTATAGGTACATTTTGAGACAGCATACAGGCAGATAGGTTACACAGTGCAGGAAACAAACAGTTTTAGCATTTGGAGTGGTAATCAACTTCAAACTCACCCTTTCTCTTTTGCCCTTGCCCAAAGGTTCTGTAACAACTTCAGTTAATTTAATAGCAACTGAACAATTTTCTTTTTTGCAGAATAGCCTAGAAAAAGCTGCTTTTGTCAGGCTCTACTTGGTCTCTCAAGGACGATTCCCCTTGATGGGCTTGACTGATGTGCTCAGTGTTGCTGTTCGGCACCGGGAAAAAGACACACTGGCCTGGATGACACTGCACAGCTTATACCAGGCACGAATTGTGAGCCACGCCAACACTGGTAAGGGCAGCCAGGGAGCACACTGGGACAGACAAACATGCCTCCCATCTCCTTGAGGTTATCATTGTTTCCTCAACTTAAAAACTAGGTTAGGGCTTCTTGACACGGGTGAGGGCTTGTTACCCCCAAATGAGCAGCACCTGAGATAGAAAAGCACAATTACAGCTCACAGCATCAACTCTTCGGAGGTGAGAATAAATTCTGCTGGAGATTTGGATCTCATATTTGACCCTCCAGGCCCACAGAGACATAAGCAGGTTTATCAGGTTGAATCTGCCTGCTCCTGTTTCTCAAACAGATGGATGCTAATGGATTCTGCCTGATGTTTGCATGAACGTGGCTTTGGGGTGGTCATTTAACAGAAAAAGAAAGCAGCAAGCACAAATTAAACAGTTATTCTAGAGACGAACTTCTCAGGGGTGAGAATAATAAAATCTGGACACCCTGAGTACATCCTCAAGCCAGAAACTGCAGGCCTGAAGCTCTGCTAATGAATGCTGCAACATTTAGGCCATTTTAGACATTTATGCCGTAATAATCATCTAAAGAGAGAGCTCCCTCAACCCAGTGCTCTGTGACAACTTGAAGAGGTGGGAGGGGGGAGGGGGTTAAGAAGGGAGGGGATAAATGTATACCAGTGGCTGATTCATGTTGATGTATGGCAGAGGTGAGCAAATATTGTAGAGCAGTTATCCTCCAGTTAAAAATTAATAGGAGGAAAAAAATAAATAGGGAGCACCCTCATTTCTCCTCCATGCCTTTGGTCATATGCTCCAAATCTGTGTTCAGGTCCTGATCAGATTGGACGTGACTAGCAGGCCCTTGTAAGCCATATTCCCCATCTTTTGTATTTTGAAGGCTATGAGAGAAGACTGACAAGTGCAGTTTAAATACTCTTTGCAAGATTGTGTAGGAAATTTTGACTCCTCTTCCTCTTTGGCAACTGAGATAGTTGTCTCCTGTCCACCTTAGTGCGTGCCCAATGAAAAGTGAACCTGTGATGAAAAATGAGATTTTTTTCACTTGACCTCAGAAGTATATTTATCCAGTAGAAAACCAGTAGGTGTTCCCAATTAAGCATGAAGCTACATGAAAGAAACAAACAAATTTGATATTGCCTTTGGTCGTAACCAGTTGGCCTTCAAATTTAGTTTGAATTTTCAAGTGGCAAGAGTTTTGAAAATGGCAAGAGTAGAAAAGTGCTTCCTTCATTTTTTTTTAATTAATCTGTGTTTCTTTTTTTGTCTTATTCACCTAATGCTAGTGGTGGTTAACCTTTTTGGGGTCATAGATCATTTTCAGTTGGGGTGAAAATTCCCCCTCAATATGTGTGTGTAAGTACAGGCAGAAACACAGTACCATTTTCCACTCATGCACTAAATTTTGAAGATCTTTCCAAGTAGTCTTTGCTGTGCTGGGAATCCTCATTTTGAAAGGAAAAAATATTTATGTTAATGTTTGTTCTCTAGTTAGCCTACTACCGCTGGGTTTTGGTTTTGGCGCTTTTTAAAATGTCTTTAGGATAGGTATTCTGTATGATTTTGTCATAAATTGAGAATTTTAAGCAGGGAGGACTATAAGAACAATTAATTATCAAAGATTTAACACTACTAACTCGTGGGCATGCCCAGTTTCTCCCAGTGTTTAGTGTTGAGAAATTACATTAAATGCATTTGACCATTTTATCAGGTTTGAAGAATAAATTTAGCTTTTAAAAATAAAGACAAAAATAAGGTTATCTGATGTGAACAATATTTTAAAAAAATCTCTCTTGAGTGAGAACAAGTCTCAGGTTCCATAAGAGGACTTGTAGCTGTTGTCTAGAGTCCTCAGCGGGTCTTTTGCTTTAGTTATGATAACTATTGTTGATCTGTCTTACATTGCAAAGAAAAACCATGGTCTGGTCCTTTTTTTTCAGGCGTGTTGAAGAGAATGGAGTGGCTTTTGGAACTGATGGGTTATATCAGAAATGTTGCTTACCAGTCAACGTCTGTTCAGAACGTGGCTCTTGATGAGGTACAGTCTAGAGGAGTCATTTGTGGCTTTCTTAAAACACAGAGTAAATGTAGTCTCCCAAAAGAGGAACATGTTGCTGCTTGCAGCTCTCTTCTCCCTTCATTTTTGGGAAACAAGGATGACAATTCTCTGACATCACAGGAAATGGGTGTTCTTACCAGAATCTTGAAGATGCCCACAGCTGCCCTTTGAAAAATATTTTCAGCAGAACACCTCCCTTGACGGGCAGCACAGAGAGGTTCTAGCTTGGGGAGGGGGGAGGGGCGGAATCTAGGGTCCTGTGTACTTGAGCTGGGTCCCACAAAGACTGTGGGGTATAGGGCTCTGGCCTCCACCAAGGTGCAGAGCTTGGCTTTAAACACCTGGTTTGAAGGGATTCCTGAAGTGTGTGCAAGTAACCTGTGTTTGTGCCAGTACTTACACGCACATATTGAAGGGGAATTTTCACCCCACCTTAGAATGATCTATGACCCAAAGAGGTTAACCATCACTAGTATTAGGTGAATAAGACCAGGAAAATAAAGATTAGTGAAAAAAAATGAAGGAAGCACTTTCCTATTCTTGCCATTTTCTTGACTCAGCTGTGCATTTTTCTTTTTTTGTATTTTTCCATAGCCATGTTTCGTAGATATGCTGTTTACTTGTGTGAGTAAAATATGTGTAACCTAGGATATTGTTTGATATTCTGCCCAGCTTTTCTGCAGGGCTGTGTGTCTTTTTGAAATTTTCACTAATGAGATTAGGCATTTTAAGAGATTGAGGGGTACTTTATAAGCTTTTTTTTTTTTGAGCTTTCCTCTTATTTCCAAAGTTTATTAAACTTTCTCTGCTTTCTTACACAAATCTTCTGAAACTTAGAAAATACAAATAAGCAGAAAGAATCATTTAAATCACAGTAATGCAGTAACTCAGAGGTAGCTCTTGTTATCACCATTTCTACGTGTCTAGTCTACAAAATCTAAATACATGGATTCTAAACAGATTTTTTTAATGCATATGGGAAGTCATATGTTGTTTCTGTTCAAAAACAGAATATACTATACATATTTTTTTAGTTTTGGCCACATGATAATAAACCTTAACATCCCTGTTCATATCTCTCTTAATTAATTTTTAAATCTCTTTGAAAACACCAAAACAGAGGAGGAATGTTTGGAGCTCAGTATGATTAGGCATTAAATAAACTGTTCCTCTTGAAATGTTAGAACAATAATAACGAAACTGTTGGGCCTTCTCTACTCATGAAAGAGGATCCTTCAAACCTTCCGAAACCCCAGAATGTCTCTTCATTAAGCATGGAAATGGTTTACTATCCCATCCAGTTCCTCTTCTGGGGTAGGAGTGGGGCAGGAGGAAGGCTTCGGCAAGTGGGAAGATCACATTTCCTCCCGATGCGAGCTGTATGTGTGAACATGTGTTACTTTGCACTGTTAAAGTCTGTGACCTAACCCTGTTTCTACTTTGCCGTAGGCTTTGGACTTCTTGTTGCTGATATTTGCAGCCGCAGTGGTTGCATGGGCAGATCACGCTGCCCCTCTCCTCCTTGGCCTCAGTGCCAGTTGGTTGCCATGGCATCAGGAAAATGGCCCAGCTGGGCCAGCATCAAGCTTGCTTGGCAGGAGTCCATTACACAGGGTCACTCTGCAGGAGGCTCTCACTCTCCTTCCCAGTAGCATGCCTCTTCTGCTGCAGAAAGAGCCATGGAAGGAACAGACCCAGAAGGTAAGGCGGGCAGCCACCTACTTTAGGGCAGGCAGCCGTTTTCTCTTCAGCAGCTTCTGCTGTAGAATTACAGTGGGAGATAAGTGAAACCTGAGACACACAACAGGCTTGCTTACTCTGTCTCAGATCTCAACCAGATGCAGGGCCTCAGAGACTGAAGGTAGCTCAGGCTCAGGGTAACTACTGACTGAAAACAACAGGGATAATGGCAACAACTTGCTTACAGTTAGGGGTGAGGTGAAGCTTGTGCTTGCCTTCATTTGTTGAAGACTTACGTGTTCTTGATCCTGAGGATAAAGGATGAGTAACTCTCTGAAAGCTCAAAATTTCATAGTGAGGACAGACAGGAAGGCAAGTTCAAAATTGCAAGATGGTACAATAAGGAGGAGCTTCTCCAGTGTCTCTCAATGTGAAGGAATCCACCTGCCAATGCAGGAGACCCAGGTTTGATCCCTGGGTTGGGAAGATCCCCTGGAGTAGGACATAGCAACCCACTCCAGTATTCTTCCCTGGAAAAATTCCATGGGCAGAGTGGCCTGGTGGGCTACAGTCCATGGGGTCACAAAGAGTCGGACATGACAGAGCATGCTCACACATGATAAGGATACAGTTGATGAGCAAGGGAGGGGGTGATCAACAATGCATGGGGGGGAATCTTCTGGAGAGCTGTGAATCTGGAGTACCCATCTTTTACCATATTTAAGGCTCCCCACAGCTCATTCCATGTAGTAGCCACGTTCCAGGTGCTTCTGGCCTAGATACCATGGGGAGATCTGTAAAGGCCTAAAGTCCTCACCTTTGCCCTCAGGAAAACACAAACTATAGGGAGTACCTTTGGTGTTTAATAGAGTTTCCCCAGGCTACCAGCTATCCTGCAGAGCATATGAAAATGAGGTACATCCTATATTTCTCATTGCGTGGCTCTAACCTGTCTTGAATTGTCAATTGAAGGAGTTTTTTGAATCCCATTTAATCAAACTGGATCTTTATGAGGTTGAAAGCTTACAGCCAACTTTGTGGCTTACTTGTAAAATCTGAACCTTAGTCTTTAAAAATATTTCTGAACTGTGGACCCACAGTTCAGCCATGAACAATTCCATTGGACATCTCAAATAAAACCCCTTTGTTTTCTTAAACCTGATAAGCATTAGCATTATTACCTCTAATTTTGTATTTTCTTTTTCACTTTAATTATTTCTGGTCTGGGACACCCTGTTCATTTTGGACTACAGCATAGACATCTTGCGTCTATTACGTATTTGTATTACTTATTTACTTACCAGCAGGATATGATAAAACAAAATTGAGGAAAAGAAAATAAAGAAAAAATTTTAATTAAAGCAGGGAATTAGGAATATTTTATTTTTCTGTTTTCTTTTCAACCCACAGTCTATGTCCAAAATTAAAATGCCTAGTACCTATGACTAGTGTTTTTCAGTGAGTCAAGATAGGGAAGATTCAGTCAATGAAATTACCCAGTATCTAATTCAAAAACAATTTTGGCTATACCCGGGACATCAGTCAAACTCATGAGTACATGGAGTTTCTACCTTGTTTGCAGGATTTATTTGCAGGTAACATGCTTGGGTCTACCTAGCAAATTATCTTATGCCTTTTCTGTTGCATTTCAACTTGGCTTCATATCCATTTGGGCACAAAAACTATTCGTAGCTACAGAAACATATTTTAATAACAGGGGCTTACAGCTGATGTGTTTGCCCATTTACTACCCACCTAGGAGCCTAGGCCTGATGCACATGGACCAGGTGGCAGGCAGCGTGGTGTGAAGAAGGAGTGTGAGGCTTTGAAGCCAGATGTATTGGGTTCAGATCTTGACTCTGCCAGTCATGGGGAGTGGACTTGGGCAAGGCTCTTACCCTTTCTGGGGCCTCGTAGAGTGATGAGAGAGAATATTCATGGCATACCAGAGGCCCTCTGGGCCCCTGTCTACTCCACTCTTAAGCTATAGTAAGTCCCAGGATAATCAGCGAAAGAAGGAGGTTTGACTTTGCTGGGTCATTTAATTGAGGGCTGTTTCCAACATTTCCATCTTTTGTGTCTGGTCACATCTCCTCTTCACTCTCCCAGCCCAGGCAGGTATTATCTGGGGACTATATTATCTGGGGACTACTATCCTGTTAGGCATATGTGCAGCTCCAAGGATTTGAATGATGTCTTACCGACCCTGAGATTGTTTATCTGATACAGTTCTTCATTTTCACTCTAGTTCATTGACTGGCTGTTCAGCATCATGGAAAGCCCTAAGGAAGGACTCTCAGAAAAATCCAAGGATCTTTTAAAAGGTATTACTTTCATCCTTTATACCCAGCATAGGTGAAGACCATCCAGTGTTGTCTGTACTGGAGAACAGCATCCTAGTATATGCTGGCTGCTGAAAGGGCTCATCTTGGTTCAATTTAAAGAAGTAATCTGAAGCTGTCACCAATATGGCATTTTTGAATTAGAAAGTGGATTTAAAAAGAGTTCCATGGCCTTTAATTTTTATTTAAGTGGTTTTAAGTGTTTTATTGTAATCATAAAATGTGACTAAATAAAAATTAGAAAATTCAGAGAAGTAAAAAAGAATAAACAAAGAGGAATCCAGAATCCCATTGCACAATAACAATTTTGATTATTTTTCCTAAGTGTTACCCCCCTGTGTGTAAGTTTTAACATTGTGATAATCATAGCCAATTGAAAAATGTACATACACACTTTGAGTACTACCCTTTTTTACTTTAAAATTATTAAAAGCATTTTAACTTATTCTTACACTAGCTTCAGAAGTATTTTTCATGGCTGTATAGTGAAATGCTTCCAGGCATTTAGATGGTTTTCATGTTTTTCATTGGAGAAGGAAATGGCAACCCACTCCAGTGTTCTTGCCTGGAGAATCCCAGGGATGGAGGAGCCTGGGGGGCTGCCGTCTATGGGGTCGTACAGAGTCGGACTTGACTGACGCGACTTAGCAGCAGCAGCATGTTTTTTATACATCTCTATTAACTGTTAAACTATGACTGCAGGATCCACAAATATAAGCAGTCTTTCTGTGCAAATTACATAGATGTTTTTACTGAAACCTCTAACGTCTTCTGGCTGTTGGTTCTGTGGTCCAAGACAGCTTGTGCTGTCATCCACATCTTGGGACTTAGGGGTCAGGATCCTCCCAGTGTCTGCCATTGATGCCTCTGACATGCTTTAAGTTACTGCACTGGAAAGTCTTACCTTGGGAAAGTTGCCTGTTAGCCTACTCTTGTGATAACTGACCATATTTTGCTTTAAGTATGGTGTATTGTATTAATGGCCTAACAAGCAAGAATCATCTAGTGTATTGTTCCTACCTCTAAAGTAGGTGGAAGGGCATGTGTAGGAAGGTGATTCTGATCAACCACAGAGCTTCACTGAGGATCAGAGAAGTGGTCTGACATATTTTCACTTGACCATTCCCAAGAAACTTGCTACTAGGACTTCCTCCACTTATTTTCCTTGGGGAGTTTAGACTCATTTTTAAGGGCCATGGGTCCATAATACCATTGGTTGTTCCCAACATATACTGTCTTAGGTCATGAAGATAACAGTTAATTCCAGTGAGAAATTGTCATTTGGGTCAAGGAAGTACATGTTCACTTGGTCATATATTCAAGGGCTTATTAGAGTTACACATGATTATTGTGTAACTCTGGCTTATCTTCATTCTCTCACACTATTATACTTCTAAAAAATATCAATATATTGATATTTATATTCATATTCTAAAATAAGATATATAATAAGTTACCTAGAAGGAAATGGCAACCCACTCCAGTGTTCTTGCCTGGAGAATCCCAGGGATGGGGGAGCCTGGTGGGCTGCCATCTAAGGGGTCGCACAGAGTCGGACATGACTGAAGTGACTTAGCAGCAGCAGCAGCAGAGGGATTACACACAACTTCTTTACTTCAAATTGAGCCCATGAACCTAACTTCATTACAAGATCAGTTTGTTTACCTTTTAATAAGACATTTAGTGGAAAAGTTATATCCGTGTAGAAAAGTGCACAAGTAGATTTTTACAAAGGGAACATACCTATGTAGTCAGCACTTGGATTAAGAAAAAAAGCGTCACCAGCATCCCAGAAGTCAGTTTGTTTTAATTTTGTGGAATTTCCCATTAACTGGTTGCAAAGTAACTTAAACCTTTTCCTCAACCTTTACTAATGGTCTCTCCCATTAAAATTCTGTCTAAGGCAGGATAGTAATTCTTAAAAATTAGCCAAGCAGGAACAAGTCAAGTTCTATTCTGACACCCTTTTGATCTAAATGATCTTTTCACATGTAACTGTACCAAATGAAACAGTGTGCTTTTTTGTTTTGTTTTGTTTTGTTTTTTGTCCCCTTTAGCTACCCTGCTGTCCTTGAGATTTCTCCCAGAGTTTAAGAAGAAGGCTGTATGGACCAGAGCCTATGGTTGGTGAACAGCTTCACAGTAGCCAGCAGCATTCTCAGCTGGATGAGGAAAACCATACAGGCAGAAGGAATTTTTCAGAATTCGTGTCTGGGATTGCTGAGACATGATGCAGAGAGCTCAAGGGCATTGAAAGGGTGGCCACACAACTCACAGTTTGAATAGTACATGCCCAGAGAGGTTGCTTCAGTACCCAGGCCAGTTGAGACTGAAATAAGAACTTGAATTTTATTTGGCTGAGATCAATCTGAAGGTTTTCTTTTGTGAAAATTTGACTATATCATCTCCTCCCTGCTAAATTCTAGTAAAACACTCTTGTGAAATCTGTGCATGTTGACTTTACTTTAAGGCATGGTGGAAGTTTAGCTCACAAAAACCAAACTATAGGGGTGACAGTGGACTCTGTTTCCCATGAAGTCTCTAGAGGATATTACTGACTCAATAAGTTAGACATGTTTTCTTATTCTTACTGCTAAAACACTCTTGGAACTGCTCTACATGCTTAAATAATAAGCATGGTGTTAACCATTGCTAAATCAGACCCAAAAGTGGTGGCTATAATTTTGTATGCTTGAGTCTCTTGAATGCAAGTGAAAGTCACCCAGTTCAGAATAAGAAAGGAAATGTGTCTTTGCTCATAGGTATGATGGAAGCAACGTGGGGTGTGGGGGTGGGCACTCTAACTGACCAGGCCTGGGTCATATGTCCATCCACCTGAACTGGGTTCCCCCAGAAGAAAGGTGATGGGATGCTAGGCAAGCAAAAAATGGCAAATAGCTCCTCGAAAGATCAAAAGATTATATGTTTTTAATAAGTACAAATCTCTATCTTAATTAGGGTGACTGGTGGCATAATGGCAAGTAAATGAAGAAATGTGACAGTATCCTTAAGGGGTGCATTTTACTCAGGGGCTCGCAATCAGCCAGGAATTTAATTTTGCTCTGATTGCTAATTATTATTCCTTCATGCAGCCATTAATCAGGGCGGTCTTTAGCCAATCATACAAACACAGTGATACAAGTGTATATAGGATTACTGGGGAGAAAAGGTGTGCCACTGGAATAATATACCTCTGTGGCATGTACCTCCATGTTGTCACCAAGCCTACCTACCACGTGGGTTAAAAACAGCTCTACTAATGTTCCAAATATATGGATTTATGATTCCAGGTATCAGATATTTGTGGTTTACTGGGTAATTCACACTCTGTTTCCAAGTCACAACTCTTTCTTTTGCTGAACTCCATAGGGTGCCGAGACGCTTACAGGAAAGGAGGAAAGGAAGTAAGTAACTCAGGTAGTACTTAACTGCATCACCAGTATTTCATTTCTGTTACCTCCTTAGAGGCTGAGCTACAGGGAAATGAGTTTTAAGGAAGCAGAAATGGAGAACATTTCTGGGAGAAGCCAGTCTCCCCCTCTCTCCCATCCACCTTGACTCTCTCATATTTCCTACCAATGAGAGGCTGAAATTCTTCTAACATTTATTACTAGGTATCAAGAGTATAAATGATTAGAGTTTCTCTGGCATTATCTTATTTTACCCTTACAACAATACTATAAAGAGGCATTATTTTCTATTTTTAAATGAAGAAAACATCTAATGCATAGCTGAGCTACTACCCTTGGAATCAAGGTTCTAGAACCCCAGGCCCAGAGGTCTTTCTACTGCATCAGGCTTGTCAGCATCCACTTTTGGATGAGAACTCCCACCAAGGATTACACTTCATTCATGCTAAATATAGATTGCTGGAATCAGATAAAAGAAACCCCCTGCCTCATATTAATAAGCCTCTGAAATTGGGAAGCTCGGAGTTACAGTGTAAAAGAGCAGGTCCTCATGGATTGCAGGACATTACATTTCTAGCCAGCTGGCAAACGTGGATGGCAGTAAGAACAGTGAAGAGGAAGTGGGCACTGACCAAGTACTCTGACATCCCCACCCACTACAAGTCAGCAGAAGGACTTGCTGATGCTCACGAGACGGATGAAGAATCAGCCCAGTCTTCTAGACCCAGGCTGCCTTGTTCAGTGCGGCCCAGTTTCTTCTCAATCAGGCTTTGTCCTTGCTCCTGCCCTGACAAGAAAACAGAACAGTACAAAAGGGAGGAAATAAAACCTACCTGTATCCTCTCTTCCCTAGCTCCCCTCTTTGTTTTCAGCAATCTTATGTTAAGATTCATGGATTTTCCTATTCCTGGGAAGCACTAAAGAGTCTAAACTATCAGATTCTAAATTTGAAGCTCTAAAGGTTCGAAACACCAACTATTCTAAGGATGTAGCTCACTGGAATAAGACCCTTTCTCCTGATTACCTGTCTGACCTCGAGTAAGAATGAAGATATTCCTTTAGGATATTTTCGTTTGTTCTCCAAAAACCAGAAGTCTCTGCTTTTGTGAGACCAGTCTCCAAACTATATACAAAAGGAAAAGTTTCCTTATAAGTCATCTTCTGTTAGTTTTTGAAATCACAAGTTGCCAAGACAAATAGTATGCTGGGGTATAAAAACAAAGCACTGTGTGGGATTAGGTCTATGTTGTGTGTCTTAGATGTATCCAAACAAGTCTGACCCTTGATTTGAAAAGTATATGTTTGAAACAGATGTTGCGACCCAGACAAGTGCCTAAAATCTTTGTGTTTTATTTGTAATGTAATGGCTCCATGGTAACTAATAAGCTGTTAATAGCCTTTTTTAAGTTAATTGCCACAAGTTCTCTAAAATGATTTTAACCAAAGATAATATTATAATTATATAAAGGGTAAGTCTTTGTTAAGGATGCAACTGCTATCTTGAGCTATCTTAGTTACTTTGAAAGCAAGTAGTTTTAGATTTGGGGTAAACATTTTAGCAAGTTGCTGTTTTAGAAGAGAAATCTGACCATGTGGTTAAGAGCCTACATTAAAAGCCAGAGTTGTAAGCCCAGTCTTTAGGTCTCTGCCCTCAACCAGCCTATTGGAAGCTGCAGGCATTCCGAATGGAACCAGAGGACAGTACGTGGCTGTGACAATTCACATCCTTCACCACTCTTCTGGAAAGATACCTCACAGCATCATCCTCAGGTGTAAATCACTGCTGTGGTGCTGGACAAGATAATTTGCTTTTATATTTTCTGGAGGGAAATGCTTTATTCTAATCCTAGAAACTTTTTTTTTCCTTTTTTTAAATTTTACTTTATTTTAATGTACACCCGTGGTGGATTCATGTTGATGTATGGCAAAACTAATCCTAGAAACTTTTAAGTCTCATCTTTTTAATATATGACACAGTGTAATCTATTAATCTTCATAAACCAAAATTCTTTGAAACTGCAATTTAGAAAGAGCATCATTTCTTGCCAGACACAGGGAACTTGTGAAATAATTTCCAAACTGTTAGAAATGGTAATGAATAAAAATGACATTGATGACTCCATGACTTTGGTTTTACTTCTCATATGAAAGAAGTAACCCACCTAACAAAATAGTTGTGAGAGCTGAAAGAATTCAGAAATATGCTTCATAAATTCTAAAATGTAAAAGAAATGCTTTCATTTGTGTACATTTCCCTGACAATAAATAGTAGCTATAATGCTTGAAATGGGCCTGACATAGATGCTGGGACTTGGGAAGATAATGGAAACATCTTAAGTAAATACATTCTGTTAATAGAAGCAAGTAGCACATTAAGGAAAGATTTACATAAGTTTCTTTAAAAAAAAAAAACCCTCTATATGTGTCTTCTGAACATGAGGTGACCTTTGAGGTAAATCCAAAAATATCACCTAGTTAACCTGACATGTTTATTAAAATATAGTTTTTTCCAGATATTGTAGTAGTAATCCATAAACTCAGAGTTGCACAATTATATCTACTATGTACTACAATATAAGGTTCTGGAGTACAAAGTAAACAAGACATGACATTTTTTGCCCTTGTGGAGTTTACATTCAGAAAATATAAATCAGTAAAACATCATGTAATAAAGAAAAGCCTCTAGGAAACAAATTTCCTACATCTGTATGGCTATTTATAATTTACAAAGATTTATTTACTTTACCATATTTCATTTGCTCTTCACAACAACCTTGGGAAGTTGAGAAAATTAAAACTCAGAGTCATTCAGTTAGTAAATACTGGGGCTGCATTTGAAATCACAACTGATCCAGAGAGTTGATGTGGAGTGGGAGGTGGGGGGGGGGGTCAAGATTGGGAACTCATGTACACCTGAGATGAAAAAAAAAAAAAAGAAAACGAAAAAAAAAATGAAATCCCAACCAATGTTCTTGAGAAGACTGTGCAGGATGGCAGAGCAGAAGGGCCCTGAGCTCACCTCCTCTCACAGATGCACCAAAATCACAACTATGTGCAGAACAACCATCAGAAAAAAAAACAGAACCTACCAGAAAATATATTTTACAACTTAATATATAAAGAAGGAGCCATAATGAGACAAGTAGGGATAACAGAATTGTGATACAGTCAAATCTCACAGCAACCAACCCCACCCGCCCCCCGCCAGGTAGGTGATCCAAAAATAGAGTAATAACAATTGCAAAGTTTCTCCCAAAGGAGTGAGAGGTTCCACATTCAGCTCCCTAGCCCAAGAATCCTGCACCAGGAAGATAAGCCCCCAGAGCATTTGGCTTTCAGGGCCAGCAGGGCTTAATTTAGGGAGGGGGCTGGGGAAAATAAAGACTTCACTCTTAAAGGGCACACACAAAATCTGACACCTTTCCTGGACCCAGGACAGAGGAAGTAATTTGAGAGGAGCCTGGGTCAGATCTACCTACTAACCTTGGAGAGTCTCCCAGAGGATTAAGAGGCAACTGAAGCTCACCCTGACAAAGACATTGCCATCAGCATCTTGGGGAACTATTCTATCACAGGGACTCTGGTGCTGGTGGGTTGCCACTGTGGAATCCTTCCTCTATCTAGCATATTAGCCTCAGGACCCACCACACCCTGGTCCAATAGTATGTAGGCACCAGTGCTAAAGCTAAAGAAAACAGGTGGTCCAAAACATGATGCAGCAAAAGCAGTTTTAAGAGGAAAATGTATAACAAAACAATCTTACCTCAGGAAAAAAAGAAAAATCTCAAACAACCTAATCTTACACTTAAAGCAACTAGAGAAAGAAGAACAAACAAAATGCAAAGTTAGCAGAAGGAAAGAAATCATAAAGATTAGAGCAGAAATAAGTTAAGCAGAGATGAACAACAGGAAACACCAATGAAACTAAAAGCTGGCTCTTTGAGAAAATAAAATGGATAAATCTTTAGCCAGACTCAGCAAGGGAAAAAAAAGGAGAGGACTCAAATCAATAAAATCAGAAATGAAAAAGGAGGAACTACTACTGATGCCACAGAAATACAGAGGATTATAAGAGACTATCACAAACAACTATAAGCCAATACAATGGACAGCCTAGAAGAAATGGACAAACTCTTAGAAACAGACAACCTTTTAAGACCAAACCAGGAAAACACAGAAAATAGGAACAGATCAATCACAAGTACTAAAAATGAAAGTGATTTAAAAACTCCCAACAAATCAAAGTCCAGGACCAGATGGCTTCACAGGTGAATTCTACCAAACATTTAAGGAAGAGTGTTTAACATCTATCTTTCTGAAACTTGTTTAAAACATTGCAGAAGGAGGAAATTCTCGAGTTCATTCTACGAGGCCACCATCACCCTGATACCAAAACCAGGCAAAGATACCACAAAAAAAGAAAATTACAGGCCAATATCACTGATGAACATAAATGCACAAATACTCAACAAAATACGAGCAAACCGAATCCAGCAATACATTAAAAGGATCATATACCATGGTTGAGTGGGATTTATTCCAGAGATGCAAGGATTCTTCAACATCCACAAATCAGTGTGATACAACACATTAACAAACTGAAGGGGAAAAAAAACCCAAAAGATGCAGAGAAAGCTTTTGAAAAAATTCAACACCCGTTTATGATAAAAATACTCCAGAAAGTGAGAATAAAGGGAATCTACCTCAACATAATATAGGACATATATGGCAAACCCACAGCTAACATTAGTGAAAAGCTAAAAGCATTCACTCTAACATCAGAAACAAAGCAAGGATGTCCATTCTCACCACTTTTATTCAATACAGTATTGTAAATCTTAGTCACAGCAATCAGACAAGAAATAAAAGGAATTCAAACTGGAAAAGTAAAACTGTCATTGTTTTCAGGTGACATGGCTAAACAGAAAATCCTAAAGACACCATCAAAAAACTACTAAAGCTCATCAATGAATCTGGTAAAGTTGCAGGATACAAGAGTAATATACAAAAACTGGTTGCTTTTCTATACACTAACAGCAAACAGAAAAAGAAACTATGGAAACAATCCCACTTATGATCCTATCAAAAGTAATAAAATATGTAGGAATAAATCTTCCTAAGGAAGTAGCAATAAGAGACCTTGGAAAACTATAAGACACTGAAAGAGACTGAAAACAACAAACAGATATATTGTGTTCATGTTTTGGAAGAATATTGTTAAAATGATCAAGGAACTCTATAGTTCAATGCAATCAGTATTAAAATGCCCAAGACATTTCTCACAGAAATAGAAAAAAATAATTTTAAAATTTATATGGAAACACAAAAGGCCCCAAATAGTAAAAACAGTCTTTATGAAGAAGAACAGAACTGGAAGAATCTCACTCCTTACCTTCAGACTATATACTACAATGCTACAGATATCAAAACAGTATGGCACTGGCCGAAAAACAGACATGCAGATCGATGGAACAGACTAGAACCCAGAAATAAACTTATGGTCAATCTATGATTAAAAAAAGGCAACCATACACGATGGAGAAAAGACAGTCTGCTCAATAAGTGATACTGGTAAAACTGGACAGTGACATGTAAAACAATTAGAACATGTTCTCACATGATTACAAAAATGAAATGGATTACAGAACTAAACATAAGACCGGAAACTATAAAACTCCTAGGAAAAAACATGCGATGGAAACTCTTTGATGTAAATCATAACACTATTTTTTGGTTCTGTCTCCTAAAGCAAAGGAAACAAAACTAAAAATAAACCATTGTCACCTAGTTAAACTTAAAAGCTTTTGCACAGCAAAGGAAACCACTGACAAAATTTTAAAAAGGCTGAATGGGAGAAAATATTTGTAAATGATATGACCAGTAAGAGGTTAATGTTTAAAATATATAAACACTTCATACAACTCAATATCAAAAAACAATTTGATTAAAAATGGGCAGAAACCTAAATAGACATTTTTCCAAAGNCACAGCAAAGGAAACCACTGACAAAATTTTAAAAAGGCTGAATGGGAGAAAATATTTGTAAATGATATGACCAGTAAGAGGTTAATGTTTAAAATATATAAACACTTCATACAACTCAATATCAAAAAACAATTTGATTAAAAATGGGCAGAAACCTAAATAGACATTTTTCCAAAGAAGACATACACATGGCCAACAGGTATATAAAAAGATGCTCAATATCACTAGCCATCAGGGAAATGCACACTAAAATCACAGTGAGATCTATTACCTCACACCTGTCAGAATGGCAGTCATCAAAAAGAATACAAATAACAAATATTGGCAAGGATGTGGAGAAAAGGGAAAGCCACATACTCTCTTTTTGAGGATGTAAACTGGTGCAGCCACTAGCAAAAACAGTGTGTCAAAAAACCTAAAAACAGAACTGCCATATGACTCAGTTGAAACTCCACTCTAGGGTATTCATCCCCCGCAAAATCCAAAACACTAGTTCGAAAAGATACATGCACCCCCCTACTGAAGCCTGTGTGCCTTAGAGCCTGTGCTCAGCAACAAGAGAAGCCACTGCAATGAGAAGCTTGTGTAACACAATTAAAGAGTAGCCCCCACTCGCCACAACTAGAGAAAAGCCCCACAGCAATGAAAACCCAGCACAGCCAATAAATAAAATTGTTAAAGATCAGTTCAGTCGCTCAATGGTATCCAACTCTGCGACCCCATGAATTGCAGCACGCCAGGCCTCCCTGTCCATCACCAACTCCTGGAGTTCANTCCTATCATTTTGCCTTTTCATACTGTTCATGGGGTTCTCAAGGCAAGAATACTGAAGTGGTTTGCCATTCCCTTCTCCAGTGGACCACATTCTGTCAGACCTCTCCACCATGACTCGCCCATCTTGGGTTGCCCTGCAGGCATGATTTAGTTTCATTGAGTTAGACAAAAGTGTGGTCCTAGTGTGATTAGATTGACTAATTTTCTGTGAGTATGGTCCCATGTGTCTGCCCTCCAATGCCCCCCTGCAACACCTACCATCTTACTTGGGTTTCTCTTACCTTGGGCACGGGGTATCTCTTCACTGCTGCTCCAGAAAAGTGCAGCCGCTGCTCCTTACCTTGGATGAGAGGTATCTCCACACCACCACCCTTCCCGACCTTCAACGTGGGATAGCTCCTAACGTGGGATAGCTCCTCTAGGCCCTCCTGTGCCTGCGCAGCCACAGCTCCTTGGTCGTTGGGTTGTTCCACCCAGCTGCCGCCCCTGGCCTCAGGCGCTGGGCGCCGCCTCTGGTCTCAGGCATAGGGTGGCTCCTTGTGGCCACCGCCCCTGGCCTCTGACGCGGGGTAGCTCCTCTCCGCTGCCTGCGCTGAAGAGCGCCACTTGCGGCTGCCACTGGCGCTGATAGACTAATTTGTTAATAATTCCTATTTAGTGGGTTCAAAACTATATAAGAAAAAATTGAATGCCCCATCATCTCAGTTCTACAGAGAACTACATTCTATGATGGCCTTTATATAATTAATTCTTGTTAGCAATTTTCTATCCAAACTGAAATACATTAGACAAAAAGCAGTGGTTGTCAAACTGTAGTGAACATGAGGCTCATTTGAGGAACCTGTCAAAATGCAAGCTCCTGTGTTCATTACCAAAGCTTCTGATTCAACAGATCTTTCGTGGAGCCCAGGAATCTGAATTCTAAACAGGTACTCTTGTTAATTCTATGACTCTTGCTTCCTGAAATTACTCTGAAAAACTATCCTGGAGAAATGCCATATCAAAATTAGCTTATCACTTAGACCCAGAAGAAGAAAGTAAAAACTATCTGAAAGAAAGGAAGACATGATGTTTTTAAAACCAAAATAAGCCAATGAGAAGAAGTTGTCAGGGAAAGGGGAGATTTAATTTTAAATCACTTTAATATTTTAGTACAATAAAGTATGACTTTTCTTTGTACATAAAATAAATAAATAAATTAAATAAATGTATGATTTTTTCTTTGGAGAAACAGATATTGATATTATTTCCTTCAACTTTTGAATTCTTGTAAGTGGTCGATTTGCTCAAGATAGCAGATGTAATTAAAAAAAAAAAAGTCACCTTTGCTTAGGAAGTTCAGTGAGACCTAGTACATTTTTTGGACAACAAACCTCTATACTGGAAGTCTGGTAAAGATTTATTATGTTGTGCTGTACCAGACATACTACAGGCACAAAATAAGTTTCTTGAGTAAATATAGGCATATGTATACAGCCAACGAGGGACCAACTCATTCTATTAAGGTTAACCTTTCTATTGAATGAAAAGACCAAGACAAAGAGTGTTTCTGAAAAAGCATGCTGGGAGTAAAATAAAACACATCTAAACTGAATGGATGTGTTTTGAAGTATTAATTATTGGTTTTCATTCAACTGTCTTCTTAAAGGAAAATCTCAAGGACTCTGATGATATTATTTGTGTTTCACTTGTATTTTTGGTAGACATTTGCTGAGTGATGAAATAAATTCTCCAAAGCAGTTTTGATTCAATTAAGTTTTACCTTTTTTTTTTTTTTTCCTTAGCACCAGAAGCACTGCTGATGTATTAATAATTAGTATTCTGTAACTTGGGTTACATGGAACCTCACACAATACAACTTTACACTTGAAACTCCAGAAACAGTTTATTTAAAAAGTTATGTCTTTTACATTCAAAATATCTAGTTGTTCCTATTTCATCTATATTAATTAGATGTCAGAAAGTAAGCCTTTGATAACACTGAACAAAATTAAATGAAGATTTGGTGAATGTAGTTAAAACAGATAGCCAGAGATAACATCTTTGCAAACTGGGTAACATCTGATTAACTAAATGTTTACTGTCTCAGATTCTTAATCTTGGGAACACAAACGAGTGGGAAAAAAAAACCTACATCCTTATTTTCACCAGTCTCTATCAAAACGTATTTCTTTCAGTAAAGATAGGCAGCCAGCCACAGTACTATTAGCAATTGGTAAAAAAAGGAAATCACAGATTTTTTTTTTTAACGTTACAATTGTTGCATGTATCTCAAATATTGTGAATTGTTATCTCTGCTCCAAAATTACCAGAATTATAAATTTACTGTTTGGTTTTATACTTGGAGAAGTAGGAAGGTTCTTAAGGTAATCTGGTTTAAAGGTAAAGTTATAAAATTTTAATTTCTTACAATAATCCCATAAAGTTTAGTTTATCTAATTCTTTATCTTCATCTTAGTGAGATATATTTCATATATAATAACATATTTCAATTGACATATATACACTGATATTTTATACATAGTTAATACTAGATATAAAATAGGTAACTAGTAAGAACCTACTGAATAGCACAGGGAACTCTGTTCAATGCTCTGTGGTGACCTAAGTGGGAAGGAAATCCAACAAAGGGGATATGTACACGTATAGCCCATTCACTTTGCTGTACAGTAGAAACCAACACAATATTGTAAAGCAACTATACGCCAGTAAAAAAAAAAAAAAAAAAGAAAATCGTATTATATATTTCAGCAATGGAGGTAGCTATCTTTATTGGGAGGAAGCTAGGCTAAGTCATCTAAAGTTTCCAAAGGGATTCTGTTCTCTTTACCCACTAAAGTTTTCATTAAAAAAAAAAAAAAATTAAAAGTTGGGGGACTTCCCTGGCAGCCCAGGGGTTAAGACCTCACCATTCAGTGCAGGGGGTGTGGGTTTGATCTATGGTCAGGAAGCTAAGATCCAACATGCCTCATGACCAAAAAAGCAAAACATAACAAATTAAAAACATTTTTTAGGTGGTCCATATTTTAAGACTAAAAAAATTTTAGAAATGAAATAAGCAACATAAAGGCAAAATAGAGAAAGGGGATCAAGGTGGTGGAATATGAGGATGGATGTGGAGCTCACCTTCCCCACGAACACATCCAAACTGCATGTATATGCAGAACAATTCTCATGCAAAGCTAACTAGGAACTGGCAGGAAAATGCCTATACAACTACAACTAAGGCTGCAAGAAAGATATCTACGTAATTGGGGAGAATTGGAAGAAAAACATTGGGTTGTGACCTGTGCCCCTTGGAGGGTACTAAGAGGAAAAGGGAGATTACACAGGCAGACGCTTACATTTTGGAGTAAGGAGGGGAAGATCCACAGACCTGGGATCCCAATCTTGGGGTCCTATGTGGAGTAGACAAGCCCCTTGTCTGTTTGGAGAAATGCCAAGACAGACAGAAAAGCTGGAGAGGCCTGGATTCCACTGGTGAGGAGTGCACAGGTGGTGCTGGCTTGCCAGCAGAGCAAAGTCTGCCTTAGTGGGTGCTACCCCACCGCATTCCCCTGTCCCAGCTGAATGGACACCACGGCCCTGCTCACTCCACACCACAGCATGGCACTGGATCTAGGGCAACGGTTCCTGGGAAAAGATTCCACCTAGGGGTGCAGAGGCAAACTGGGGGGCCTCAGATGAAGGTCAAGTAGGGCAGTGGCAGCCACTGTTGGTGGTGACTCAAATAGCACCCCAGAAGCAGTCCAGACTGGGGACAGAATTCCTGTAACCAGTACTCTGTGACCCCACCCCCAGCCCCGTCGCTGCTGAGCAAGTGCTCCAGCACTGCCCACTCCATGCCGCAACGCAGCACTAGATCTGGGTCTACCACAACAGGGGCAAAGATGCAACCTTGGGCTGCATCTGGGCAGAGCTACAGATCATTTACAGGTAGCACACCTTACCTCTGTAAGCACATAAACCCCTTATTTCAGCACGCCCCTCCTTTGGGGCAAAGGCCTCAGTGGAGGGAGAAGAAAACACACACTTAAAGGGAACAGAACCAGCTCAGGCCCAACCGCTGGGCATCTGCTCTATCAACTGGGAGCAGACCCTGCCTCTGACGGGGCAGTGATGGCCAGTGAGCAGAGAGGAAGTCCTGCCTCACACCATACACACACTCTTGCTCCTCCAACACCAGCCACATGCCATACCAAGGTGACAGTGGACAGCACAAGCTGAGAAAAATGTGACTCCTGTCCACGTTAAATCTAGCCCTCACACCAAAGACACTGAGCACACACAGTCTACATAGGGACACTTTCACATAAAAATGCCCCTTCAAGACCATAATAGATAAATGTTTCACCTAAATCCATCGAGACAGAGATGGCTAAGTGAAAAGGAAAAGAAAACTTCTGAAACAAATAATGAAACTGGTAGATAGTTAGTCTGCCAGACAAGTTCAAAACATTGGTAATAAAAGTGATAACTGAATTAGGTGACAATTTATCTAAGCACAGGTTATTTTAACAAGGAACTAGAGACTATAATTCAGACTATCACTGAATTATCCATTTTTGATAAGGGCTTCCCTGGTGGCTCAGATGGTAAAGAAGCTGTCTGCAATGTGGAAGACCTGGGTTCAATCCCTGGATTGGGAAGATACCCTGGAGAAGGGAACAGCAGCCTGCTCCAGTGTTCTTACCTGGAGAATTCCATGGACAGAGGAGCTTGGCCAGCTACAGTCCATGGGGTTGCAAACAGTCAGACGTGACTGGGCAACTAACACACACATTTTTGATAAAGCACTCTAGCAGTACTGAATCCCAGACTAAATGACACAGAAGAAAGCATGAGTGACCTGGAAAACAGGATAATGGAAATCACCCTATCAGAACAGCAGACAGAAAGACAAATGAAAACGAAAACAAAGCAACATACAAGATCTATGGTATAACATAAAAAGTGCCAACATTCACACTACAGAGGTTCTAGAAGAAAGAAGAGGATCAAAAACCTATTTAAAGAAATTATGACTAAAAACCTCACAAACCTAAATAAGGAAACAGATACCCTTATACAGGAATCACAAAGGGTCTCAAGCAAGAAGAACCCCAACAGATTCACACCAAGACACAACATAACTAAAACGGCAAACATCAGAGAGAGAATTCTAAAGGCAGCAAGAGAAAACTAAATAGTCACATACAAAGGAACCACCATAAGGCTATCAGCTGATTTCTCTGCAGAAACTTTGCAGGTCAGAAGGGAGGGCACGATAGATTCAAAATCCTGAAAGGGAAAATACCCGCAACTTAGGATACTCTACACAGCAAGTTTATCATTTAAAATAGGAGAGATAAAGACCTCAGACAAGTAGAAACTAAAAGAATCCAGCAATACGAAACCTAAAGGAAAAGTTAAAAGAAATGTCAAAAAATCCACTCTAAATGGAAAATAAGTAAGAATATATAGGAAAAGGAAAATCCCGATAAGAAAGGCAAATATAAGGATAAAGATCACTCAAATAAGGCAGTACATAGATCAAAACAAAAGCAAAAATTTGTAAAAGCAACTAGAATTGCAATCAACAGTAAAGGGTAAGCATGAAGATGTAAAATATGACTTCAAAAATACAAAATGTGGGAGAGGGGAGTAAAAAATGTAGATCTTTTCAGTTTAAAACAAGTAGATACAACTATGAACCAATATATATGAACCCATAGTACCCGTAAATCAAAAACCTACAAAAGATACACAAAAACCAAAAAGAAAGGAACTTAAGTACACTAAAAAAGAAAATTATCAAACCACAATGGGAGAAACAAAAAGTGAACACTGAAGAACTACAAAAACAACTGGAAAAGAAAGTAACAAAATAAGTACATACCTATCAAGAATTATTTTAAATGTCAATGGACTAAATGCTCTGATCAAAACACACAGGGTGGGCTCTCACATTAGAAAAATTAATACTATTAAAATGGACATACTACCCAAAGCAACCTACAGATTTAATGCAATCCCTACCAAAATACCCATGACATTTTTCACAGAACTAGAAAAATAATCCTAAAATTAACATAAAACCACAAAAGAACATGGAACCCAAATTGCCAAAGCAATTCTAAGAAAAAGTTGAAGGTATCACCCTCTAGGACCTCAGACTCTACCACAAAGCTACAGTCAAAACAGCATGGTACTGGCACAGAAACATAGATCAACGGAACAGAATACAGAACCCAGATATAAACCCACGCAGTTTTGGTCACTTAATTTATGACAAAGGAGACAAGAATATACAATGGAGAAAAGACAGTCTTTTTAATAAGTGTGTATGTTTCAGTGTATTAGTTGCTCAGTTATGCCCAACTCTTAGAGACCCCATGGACTGCAGCCCACCAGGCTCCTCTGTCCATGGGATTTTCCAGGCAAAAGTACTAGAGTGGTTTGCCATTTCCTTCTCCAGGGAATCTTCTCAACCCAGGGATCGAACCTGGGTCTCCTGCACTGCAGGAAGATTCTTTACCAACTGAGCTACCAGGGAAGCCCCTTTAATAAGTGGTAGTGGAGAAAATGGGCTGCTATAGGTAAAACAATGAGATTGAACATTTTCTCACACTATTACAAATATAAGCTCAAAATAGATTTTAAAGAACTAAATGTAAGACTGGAAACCATAAAACTAAAAGAAACATAGAAAGACACTCTTTGACATAAAACAGCAATGTTTTTTGTTTTCTCCTAAGGCAAACAAGGACTGATGTTGAAGCTGAAGCTCCAGTACTTTGGCCACCTCATGCGAAGAGTTGACTCACTGGAAAAGACTCTGATGCTGGGAGGGATTGGGGGCAGGAGGAGAAGGGGACAGCAGAGGATGAGATGGCTGGATGGCATCACCAACTCGATAGACATGAGTTTGAGTGAACTCCAGGAGTTGGTGATGGACAGGGAGGCCTGGTGTGCCGCAATTCATGGGATTGCAAAGAGTTGGACACGACTGAGCCACTGAACTGAACTGAACTGAAACAAAACAAACAAAAGCAAAAATAAACAATAAACAAATGGGACCTAATTAAACTTAAAGCTTCTGCAGAGCAAAGGAAACCATCAAGAAAATGAAAAGACAGCCTACTGAATGGAAGTAAATATTTGCAAATGATGTGACAGACAAGGAGTCAGAATCCAAAATATACAATCAGCTCATACGACTCAACATCAAAAAACAATCCAATCAAAAAATCAGCAGGATCTGAATTCCTATTGGTAGGAATGTAAATTGGTGCAGCCACTATAAAAAAGAGTATGGAGGTACCTTAGAAAACTTATAAATAGAACTACTTTATGACCCTGCAGTTCAGCAGTAAAGAATCCACCTGCAATGCAGGAGATACATTGTCATGGGTTTGATCTCTGGGTCAGGAAGATCCCCTGAAGGAAGAAATTGCAATCCACTCTAGAATTCTTGCCTGGAAAATCCCATGGACAGAGGAGCCTGCTGGGCTACAATCCATAGAGTCGAAAAGAGTCAGACACAACTGAGCACACATGCACACGCACACATATGACCTGACAATTCAACTCTTGGGTATATATCCAGAACAAGTGAAAACACTAATTCAAAAAGATACATGCAACCCAATGTTCGTAGCCACACTGTTTACAGTAGCCGAGACAAAGAAGCAACCCGAGTGCCCATCAACAGATGATTGAATTGAGGTGTGCCATACATATACAATGGAGTATTAGTTAGCCATAAGAGAATGAAATACTGCCTGCCACCTGGATGGGCCTGCAGTATATTATATTAATACTTAGCGGAAGTAAGTCAGAGAAAGACAAATACTATGGTATCATTTATATGTGGAATCAAATAATACAAATGCATTTACAGGCAAAACAGAAACAGACTCACAGACATAGAAAACAAATGTGGTTACCAAAGAAGAAAGGACTGGAGGACGTAACAGATTAAGGGCATGGAATTACCAAATGACTATAAATGAAACAGTTAAGCAGCAAGGATATACTGTGTGGCACAGAGAATTGTACCCATTAACTTAAAATAACCAATAATGGCATATAATGCAAAAATACTGAATCACTATACTGTACACTTGACTAACATAATATTTTAAGTCAACTATACTTCTAATAAAAACAAGAGCAAAATAAAATGTAGCTTCTTACAAGGATAACTTATTTTAAAATTCCAAAAATTATTAACTATATAAATATACCAACTATCTTTAAGTACTCAATTGTTTCTTTTTAAAAATTTTATTTAGTGGAAATAAGTTTACCCATTATTATAATGAAATTCCCATTACTTGGTTCTTATTGTTAGTACTCTTTTTACATAGTTATTGGATAATAAGATTTTATAATTCTCTCAAGAAAAATGAATGATATACTGAAGGTACAAAAATTCTATTAGTAAATTATTCACATATATTTTAGATCTTCAAAGAAAGGAACATTTTTAAAAACGGTAAGTGATGACATATATGGCTTAGAGTAATTAGCAATAATAATTCAGTAATAAATAATCTGAGGCATCACTAGTTCTGTTTTCTTTAAATTGATTTATTATATTTGTGTACCTTTTATCTCCATGTAACGTACGTATATGACCTGATTAAATGTTCCAAAAAAGGAATATGGGGCATGATTTGTGAAACAAATCATCTGTTGATGGGCACTTGGGTTGCCTCTTTGTCTCGGCTACTGTAAACAGTGTGGCTATGAACATTGGGTTGCGTGGAATCTGTTTTCCTCAGGGTCCTCTTTTAAGACAGCAAAGTCCAATCAGCTTGGTAATATTAACAAATCCTCTTCCAGTGTTTGGAAAAATGTTTTATTTTCAAAATTTGTCTAATGTTTAAGGTGAGGGTTAACTATGGGCACAGTGATATCCGTCTATAAAATAGGCTCCTCTAGAAAAGAACAGAGCATATTACACATCACTCCCCTCCCACAGATTAGCTGCTACATGGGAACTCAGAAGTGAAAAGAAACAGATGTAAATAGATGTCATTTAAGGTAACAACTTTGGTTTCTTAGTTTAACTGAATCTACTCCAGTTAAAATCCTATTTCCCATTAACTTTACAGGAAAATAATCAGGCTTCACATGATACAAACTTAACTTGTGTAAAATTCACAGCTTTGGTGAAACAGGTTGTGAAGAGTATGTGAACTAAAAACAATGTGTGAGAAAAACAGACTGCCATGTATGTCAAGAGTTCTGGGGAGGAGTGCAATTATTCCATGTTATGGATTTTGTCAAATACTAGATATCTGGTCACCAGAATACTTCCCGTGGTGTTTCCTGCAGCTGACTCCACAAGCCTCTTCTTTCTCATGTCACATCCCAGTGCTATGATTCACATTTTCTTCTTACTGGGAAACACTCTGAGGATGTCTCGTCTTTCTGAGTAAAGATGATTGTAGGTGAAATACATACCTAAGGTAGAGAAGAAAATGGCAAAATTAAGATTGATTAACCATCTCTTTGCAGAAGGCAATGGCAACCCACTCCAGTACTCTTGCCTGGAAAATCCCACGGACGGAGGAGCCTGGTAGGCTGCAGTCCATGGGGTTGCTAAGAATCGGATATGACTGACTGACTTCACTTTCACATTTCACTTTCATCCATTGGAGAAGGAAATGGCAACCCACTCCAGTGTTCTTGCCTGGAGAATCCCAAGGACGGCGGAGCCTGGTGGGCTGCCGTCTATGGGGTCGCACAGAGTTGGACACGACTGAAGTGACTTAGCAGCAGCAGCAACCACTTCTTTGGAAAGAACCATGGTTTTGAAATATAGCGTACTGCCTGGAGTCCAGGAAGAAGACACTTGCAAAGGAGACTCAAAGAAGAATAGAGTGACCAGATTTTCTGCAGAAGGGGAAGTAAATTCTTCCATCTTACTGTTCTGCATATTACAAAAAAGGAACCTTCCCCCCTTCTTTAGCTCTCTCCATTCCCCTCAAAGTTTCACATTTGTCTTCTCTTTTATGTGTTGTTCTTATATACCTGATAGTTATCTTCTAGAATACTTATTTTACGGATGTATGAGGGTTAGAGCCGATGAAACTAAAATTTAACAACAGAAGTCTGTTTCTCAATTTCCTGGGCAGATTAATTAATTGATCAGGTTTTCTCAGCTTAACTTTTTGCTCCATATATTTTTCTTGAGTCTTTAGCACCTACTCCCACTTGCCTGCTAGGAAATGCTAGCACATACGGCCAAACAAACAGGAATCAGAAACAGATACAAATGGAAAATCCAAAGATAGCCAAGTTTACTTAGTTTAACATTCTGATTTTCTTTATAGATGCTTGTGTCTGTTGGTGAAAATTTCATACACAAAGCAGTTACATTTTCTGCCAGTAAAACTCTTTTTGTTCATGTCATATTTGATCTCATAATGTCCTGCAAAAACCATTAGAATAACTTCTAAGTGCTGTACTAATAAGTCCCGTTCATCATTCCATGTTTCCTCTTTCATCTCTTGCGTGTTTACAGACCTTTCTATTGATACTAAGGTAGATGGCAGCACAAACCAAAAAGCACAACAGAAAAGCCACTTACCTATAAACAGCATCATGAGATATATTTTCAGCACATATGGGAAATAGATGGATAAGTCAAAGGGCATCTTTGTGGAGTAAGTGCCAAATGATTCGAAATAAGGCAGCGACTGATAGATGGTAAATGCTGTTTAAAGAAAAAATGAATCATGAAGGTTTCCCTTCTTAACTTGCTACATGGATATGTATATATGTAGCACAATTGAAGGATATTCTGAACTTGATAATGACAACCCTGTGAAAACTGCTGAGTCCTTTGGCCAAAGCTATAATTTGGTGTGGAAATGCACTGAAGATCAGATTGGCAAGGCCATTACAGCAGTGTGATCTGCTAAATTTTTATCCTTGTTTTATTTTATTGTGCCTACACAGGAAGAGTTTACTGTGTTTCTCTGTTTATTGAGGTATAGTTGATATATAAGTTTCAGGTGTGCAACAGAGTGATTCACGATTTTGTATAGTGGAGTATAAATGGCTATATTACATTTATAGTTATTATAAAACATCAGCCATATTCCCTGTCTGTATAATATATCCTTTTAGCTTGTTTATTTTATACATAGTAGCTTGTACCAAAAATGGTATCTCAAAATACCCATCCTCTTAGCCACAAGTGGTGGTGATAGATGAGTGAACATGGAAAATACTTAATGTATTTTCCTCTTAGAGTTTCACAACACAATGATAGAATGGAGATTCTGTCAAGTTCTGCAATAAAGAAACTGGTTTCACCCATTTCCTCAGTTTAACTGGTCTTGGAATAGCTCCTTCTTCCTCCCCATCCCCAGCAGTACTTAATAAAAATTCTGAGGAACAGTGTGAGAAATGCTGGCCTCCAATTACTTTGAAGGAGGAGGCTCTTGTCAAATAAAAAGAGTTGAATATTCTATGGAATCATATCCCATATATAGACCTTTAATAACATTTCATGGAATAAAATGACAATGTACTATGGTTATGTAAGATGTTATCATCGAGGTAAGCTGGGTGAAGGTACATGGGAACAATGCACTATTTTTGCAGCTTATTGTGAGTCTAAAATTATTGTTTTTAATTTCTTTTCTTAAAAGATGGAGGAAAAGTCAGGTGCCTACAGCTTTTATAGCCAGACAGTGGCATCAGCAGAGAGTCTGCACTTGACACCAAAAAAAAAAAAAAAGGAATTATATAGAAATGTACAAAATCACAGTCACCTATGTTCCACCACCCAGAATTAATCATTATTGATATTTTGTTATATACACTTTCAAATTTTTTCTGCATATGCTTTTTTTAATTGCAAGAATAAGTTTATAAATCTAATTTTAATAAAAGAATATGCATTTTACAGCAACCATATACAAACATAGCTTTTCTAAGAAACAAGAAGGCTTACAATTATGGAATAAAAAGAAAAATCTAATACATATTTATTCAATCCCTTATTCTTAGGAAAATATTAGTCATATTTCTACTTTATTCCTTTATATATTCTTTACAGTATTTTTCATATTATCTAACAAATGAATATACTTAATAATAAATGTTTCAATGAGTGATGTTTCAGTAAATGTTTCAATAAATGTTTCAATTTGTTCTCAAATAAATGTGCAATCCATTTTTTATTGTTTTTAAGATTTTCTAGATTCTTTTGGCATTGTCTAATTTCAAAACTCAATAATTCTTCCTTTTGAAAACAAACCATATTTTAAGATTATACTTAATATGATTTACTAGAATATAAGCTCTTTTTCTCTGGTCATTGGTGGATAGACAATATGTGGGTATATCATATATACTTTACAATTATTATCAATGTCACCATCATCTTATGTTAAATATTTCTAAATGTTTTCCCTTAGTTACCTTAACATGTGTTCTCTTCATTTCTTTTTGCCTTTGGTTTTCAAAAACTTTTATCATGTCTGTTTCAGAGTTTCCTTCCTGTCTGCTAAATGTATTACAGAAGGAAGCATATATTCCACAAATATCCTCAAGCTCTTTGCAAATAGATGTGTTTAATCACTTGATTTTAAGCTTAAGTTTTACATTTAGGCTTAGTCATCCGCTTACTTCCCACTGTATTTAATAATTCTTTGTTTATTGATCACGTACATTGGGTTCATAAGAGAAAGGCAGGAAGAAACAAAGACAACCCCGTATTCCCACGAAGCTTAGAGACTAGACAGGGAAATCTATATGTATCAAAGAATCACGCAAATGTCTAATTATGCTAAGGTTTTACTAAAGAGATTCATAGGGGGAACTGGTGTAGATGAGCAAGTTGAGAAATGTTTCCCTGAGAAATCGATGATTGATTTATATGTGAGTTCACTGTCTCTGGCAAAGTAGGCTGCACCATAGCTGGTAAGTGGGAAGGCTAGTCCTGCTAGGGGGAACTGAATTTCTATGCATTAAAAATAATCACTGAGCCACTAAATGTTAAACCCCCTTTGGATGAGGAAACAGACTTAGAGAGGTTAAATGATTTACCCAAAACTCAGCGAGTTAATGAAGGTAAGGCAGTCCTCATTCCTCATCCCATATTTTGTCTACTGTGCAGAACTGCTTCCTCCTCTAACTTTGCTTTTTAATGCTTTGCTTCTTTGCATCAAGGGAAGTATGCCAGGAGAGATAACACTGAGTCAGCTGAACAGTGGCAAAAATAGTAATTTAATCATCAGAAAGTGTTGTGAACCATTATTGCTTTGTCAGTAAACAATACAGAAAGTCACTCTTTTCCTACCTTCAGCAAGAACACACAAAGGATAAATTGGCATCCACAGTGTTTGACTGAACCATGTCAAGACAGCATAGGATATTCCAATGACTGACAACATGCTGTATGTGTACCTGAAAGGAGACAAGTTTGCTCATAAACATTTACTGCTGGTGTCTGGGAAATAACAGAAGAAAGCACTTTACTTTGTAACTGAATACACAGATAAAACTGGAGAGCAGGCAAATTCCTTACTTTATTTCCTGCAATGTAAGCAGGAAAAGAGGTAAAAAAAACGGAGGGAGAGGAACCATGTCAGTCTGGCTTGTCTCATGGGGTGGATCATAGATAATTATAGAGGTAAAGAGAGAAAAATGTAACTCTTGTCCCTTAGCAAAGTACAGTTACAGGTTTCCTCAAATAGTGACTTCACTTTCACTTGGAAGCCAACCCCATTTTATGGGTTGTTTCTTAAGCAGCTAAGTTTCTTAAGACAGACAGACCTATAAATATCTATGGAGATAATTTTAAAACTTTTTTAAAAAAATGGGCCATTCTGTGTAAACAACTAAATAATGGGCCTTAGGAGCGTGTTTTGAGTACAGGAGGTAATTTTAAATTTGCCTTTGTGATATAACAGATGAAGCAGTCAATATCTTTTTATTTCTCAAGCTTAAGCATATATCAGAATCCCTCAGAGGGCTTGCTAAAGCACAAATTGCTAGGTATCTCCAGAGCATCTAATTCAAGGGACCTGAGAATTTGTATTACAAACAAGCTCCAGGTGATGCTGATGCCACTGGCCCAGGGACCACACTTAGAACTATTGGAGAAGGCAGTGCATACACATGGCAAAACAAAATCCAAAACTTTGAAAACATGAATGCAGTAAAGCAAATCTTTCATTCATTCCAGGACCCTCATTCCATTTCTCAGAGGCAACGTCCAGTGCCAATTTCTTATATTCTCTTTCATATGCCTACCTCTGTGGATACACTATATATAATTTACATCAGTAGTGCAAGCACTCACCAGATATGGCATGCTATCAAACTTTTTGTTCTTTACCAATACAAGGAAAAGATGGCATTTCACTACTTTGACGTTTTTTTCTCTTATTACAAGAGTAGGTAAGAATCTTTTCATATATTTATAAATCATTTCTGTAGAAGTCCAGTGTGTCTCTTTTTTGCTGTTGCTTGTGGTTTGGGTTTTAAACCTAAAAATCCATTGTTAAATCCAAGATCAAAAACATTTACCCTTATGTCTTCTTCTAAGAGTTTTATAATTCTAGCTCTTCTGTTTAGGTTTTTAATCCATTTTGAGTTAATTTTTATACATGGTGTGGAGTAACAAACTGAATTCCTTCTTTTGCATGTGGATATCCAGTTGGCCCCAGCATTACCTGACTGAAAGATTATTCCAAAAGACTATTTTTCTCCACTGAATGATCTTGGCATCTTGTCAACAATCAACTGATCATAAATTTGAAGGTTTATCTCAGAACTATCAGTTCTATTCCATGCTATATCCTTATGTCTATATCACACTCTTGATGTGTGCAACTTTTGTTACTTTGTAGTAAGTTTTGAAATTGAGAAGTGTGAATCTTCTAACTATGTTCTTCTTTTTCAAGATTCTTTTGGCTATTCTGGTTTCTTGAGGTTTCCATATGTGTTTTAGGATCAACTTCTCAACTTCTGCATTGAATGTGGAATGCAGAAGATGAACTTGAGAACTGTTCCATCTTAAAAACATTGTCTTCAACTCACAAACATGGGGCATCTTTCCATTTATTTATATCTCCTTTCATTTCTCTGAACAATGTTTTTAGTACATTAGTTGTGCACATCTTTTATTAAATTTATGTCCAAGTACTTTTTAGATGCTTTGTACATGGAATTGTTTTCTTAATTTTATTTTAGGATAGGCCCTTGAAAATGGGTAGAATACATTTAGTTTTTGTAAAGCTGACCTTTGAAAAACACAGATTTGAACTATGTGGGTCCACTTATATGAAGATTTTTTTCATTAGTAAGTACTGCAGTGCTACACTCTCTGGTTAGTTGAATCCAGACACAGAACTGCAGACAGAGAGGAACTCTATATATGAGAAGTTATATATGGATTTTCAACTCTGCACAAAGTCAGCACTCCAACCCTCACCCTGTTCAAGGGTCAAATGTATATCAACTTTGTATTCTACAACTTTGCTGAACTAGCTTATTCTAGTGCTTTTAGTGAATTCCTTATGATTTTTATATAAAATTGTATCATCTGCTAATAGAGATAATTTTACTCCTTCCTTTCTAATGTAGATGACTTTTATATCATTTTTTTTGCCATGCCTAGAACTTCCAGTGTAATGTTGAATAGCAGAGACAAGAGTAAACATTGTTGTCTTGTTCCTGATCTTTGGAAGAAAGATCAGTCTTTCACCATTAACCATCATGTTAGCTGTAGAGTTTTCACAGATACTTTCATCAGGTTGAGGAATTTGCATTTCAAAACATCATTCTAAGGTAAATTTGGAAGTTAATTCTACCCCCATTTTACACAGGAAATAAAGAGTTTCAAAATGGTTAAGCAGTTAGGAATTTCACTCCTAGGTTAAGAGAAATGAAAACATATGTGCACACAAAAGCTTGTACATGGATGTTCATAGCAGTATTCCTCCTGACCAAAAAGTAGAAACAGCCCAAAGTCCATCGGCTGACGAATGAATAAATAAAAATTGGTATATTGATATAATAGAATATTATTCAGCTATAAAAAGAAATAAAATATTGATACCTGTTACAACATGGCTATACCTTGAAAACATTATGCTAAGTGAAAAACACCAATCACAAAAAGCACATGTTATGTGACTCCATTTATATGAAATGTCCAGAACAGGCAAATCCATACAGACAATACATTAGAGGTTGCCAGAGGCTGGGAGGAAGAGGGAAGGGGGCATGACTGCTGATGGATTTGGGGCTCCTCTGGGGGGCAATGAAAATGGTCTCAGATAGTGGTGATGGTTATACATCTTTGAATAAACTAAAATCAACAAATTTTATACTTTAAAGGGGTAAATATTAAGGTCCATGAATTATCCTACTGCTGTTATTTTTAAGATTATGTGATTTGTCCAAGCAGTTAAGTAGTAGAGGTGAGGTTCGTCTTGAGATCTTCTACTTCTATGTCCCAAAGTCTTTCCATCACATCACAATACCACTCTCAATGCCAAAACTACTTTGTTCTCTAATGGGTCTACTGAACTTATCCGAGACTGGACTGACACTGAAAGAAGTGGGTATACCAGAGAATAACACGTCAGAAAGCCACAGTTCCCTGGGACTTCCCTGCCAGTCCAGTGGTTAAGACTTTGCCTTCCAACGCAAGGAGTAAGGGTTTGCTCACTGGTCAGAGAGCTAAGATCCCACATGCCTTGTGGCCAAAGGGAAAAACACAAAACAGAAGCAACACTGTAACAAATTCAACAAAGACTTTAAAAATGATGTACATTAAAAAAATAATAAGACACAGTCCCAGATGAGGCTCCATGTCTCATAAACAGAAAGTCACAGGCTATAAAAGTCCCTAAAGTTTGCCCCAAGTCCACAAATCTTTCAGTTAAAAGTGAGAAATAAGTTATATATAACAAAGAATTATAGTCACTTTAATTCAACAAAATATTTCATTTTAATTCATTCTACTTAGAATATCTTAACTCAGCCAAGATTTTGACAATAAAGAATTTATATAACCTCTGCTAAAATGCTGTGGACTTTTGTTACCCATTCACATCCAGGTCTTTCAAGCAAGAGAGACAGTTCTCAAGAAGTAGCAGTTAGGAACCTCTCCAAAGTGAGCCACTGTGCAAAGAGGCTATTTTACACCATTGCTGGTAGCGATACTACTAGGTTCATCTCATTGCAAAGCTTTAGAATTTAGATGTCAACACAACACCAATTAGGGCAAGGATTCTAAACCTGAGGTCCAAGGAGTCCCAGTGAGTTCATGAACGAACTTTAGTTATTTGAATCTGCTGGAGTTGTATACATATATGTTTGTGGAGGTGTGTTTTTCACCCCAGAGAAATAAAGCCCTATATTTAAAATACTCTTGAATTCAAAGAAACCAACTTTGTAAATTGTGACTATGATAGAAAAGTCTGGCTTTATTTATGAAAGTAACATGTACCAGAGCAATTGCAGGGAATGCCTTTCATTAGCAAACAGCTGTGAGGTTTATTCCCAATTGGTATTATGCCTGAATGCACTGATTTGCTCTTGTAATACCATGGTAGGTTTTCATTATCTTTGATATGCCCATTATGGAGAGCACAAAAAATACATTTCCATATCAAGATAAAACAATATGAAGGGAGATTATGTATTTATCTCTGAGCAATCAAACGCAAGCAACTAATACTGGTTTCATTGTAGAAAGTAATCTGGCTTTAAGAGGTTATTTTGCCTCCTTACCTAACCATATCCAATAGATTCCAAAAGATGAATAAAACACACACCACGTATTTCTCTTGGACTTCTTCTTGACTGGTGATCACCATAAAGAGGACAATTATTCTTTCTGTGAGCTAACAAAAGAAATAGCAAAGTCAAGAATTAGGATCATCTGTTTAGCATGTAGGTAATTTTCTAATTTTAAAAACCAAAGTTCCCCTTAAAGAATATGCTTTAACTCTAAATATGTATACTATACAATTAATATGATCTCTAGGGGAATAAGGTTATGGATGAATTTCATTTCCTTCCTTTTGGTTTCTTTTTTTCTGTATTCTCCAAATTGAATGTAATGGATAAAAACATAACAGATATTTCATCTGAATCACAGCATGTCCCTTCTTGTGACACATGAACACATGGTTTTACTCACTTTGACAAGCTTTCATTGGGTGTCCACTATATATCAGATGCTAAGACAACATATACCATGAAAAACATAGTCCTGGCTACATAGGGTAGCAACGGTAGGAGAATGTAGGGCATTCCCTACAGGACAGTGTGAGTAATGCTGTCATTTAAAGGGCCATGAGTGGGAGGAGAGGTGGGGGAGAAGGATGTGTGGGAAAAGGATGAAGAGAGACATATGGAGACAGGCAACACTTCAGCTGGATCTTGAGGAATGGGCAGGGTTTGTCAGGTAGACTGGATAGGAGAGTGGGCATCCTGGGGAGCAGCCAGAGCAAAGAGGCAGAGGTGGGAAAGGACAGCTGTGCTGGGGGCCAGAACATCCCTGAGGGCCAGAAAGGAAGTGCACAAACAGAACCATGGGAGACAAAATTGAAAACATGCTGCTTGTGAAGAGTTTTGAATGTCAGGCCAAAAAATTGCCATTTCATCCAACCAAGAAGCCACCATAGTTTTTTTGGGGGGTGGTGGTGGTGCAGGGGTGTTGAGAGTTGAGAGGTGGGAGAAGGGGAGAAAGGGAAGGGAAATAGTATAATCCTAACCTTCATAAGCTAGTGGAAAGTGAAAAGAATTCAACAAATTCAAATTTTTTCCAAGTCAGCAAGCATTTGTAAATCACTGAGAATGCACACACTAATGGCTTAGCTCCAATTACTGACCTCGAAATACACATTCCTCTTTCCCATCTAAATATATGTATTCTTAGGCTGTATTAATATACTTCATATATTCTGCACTTTTGTTGGTTTTTAATAGAATATTTTACTTTCCTCACAGTGGTCACAGGAAAACATCCCTGAGATTGAGAGAACATATTAGTGATAAAGACGAGGGCTGACTTGTGTCTTTCAGTAGCTGTCTTTACTTTTAAAGCGGATCAAGGAGAAAAGACTTGGATAATCTGTGACTTCGAATCACAGCCTGTTAGTCCTGGAAAATCACCTAGTGCAGAGAAATCCAAAATTTGCCAGTATCAGGCCAGAGGATCAGAAATTCACACGTAGAAGCTGTATCAGCGTGTTTGTAACCACAGTGGTGAGTCAAGAGGGCCCCTACTTAGCTAAGGAAATTAGACACAATTCAAACCTTAGTCAATCGATAGAAGCTACCTACGTGGCAGTTTTTCTTTTGTTAGTCTTTCTTTCAATGCTCTAGTTTCTTGACCTAGCCATATTTATGTAATGAAGTAGACTCAACTGAAATGATTAATTACTGAATGATCCGAGCTTGCTGCCGTGACACACAGCAACCTTCAGATAACAAGATTTTAGCAGCAAACAAGTACTTAGGCATTGCCTAATCTTACATTTCATCAGTGTCTGCTAATTGGGAAAATTATCTAATTTTTGATCAAAATCTCAGGAGATAAACACATGAATGCGTGCACACAAACAGTTCTAATTACATGGCTGACTACTGAAATAAAGAACATAAGCTATTTCGGATAAGGCAGATCTCAAGGAGCTCTGCTAGATACATGCCCAACCCCACCTTTTTACAAATAATGAAATCAAGTGATTTGCCCAACCTAGAGGCAGACCTGGAAACATATATCCTGAGTCTTCTGGCTTCCAGAGTTGTAAGCAATCTCTGATGCCAGGCTGCCCCTCAGTTGATGAGTAGGGAGGGAAAAGAATCTCCTAAGAGGGGCTGTGGAGCTACACAAAGAAACACTGTTGAAAATAATCACTTAATGGACTGTGGTATATTGGTGATGGAATCCCAACTGCATAGAAGAGGCAATAAGTATGCCCCCCAAATCACAACCACATACATAGAGGTATGTGAAGACCCATCACCCCCTCTATGATGTCTGTCTAAATAACAAATTATCTGATGGTTATTTAACTCTATCTTGACCATTCAATGGCAAGACAATGGGAGAATATAGTTGGCAATAGTCCTAAATTGGTTTTTAAAAAACCAATATGTATTGATTACTTTGTGCCAGTATCTAAACACATGCCATCGCATTTAATCTCCATAACAACCCCAGGAGGTGCTACTGCTATTTTCTGCCTTTTACAAAGAAAGCGCTCTTTGTAGTCATTTTACAAAGTGAAAATGACTTGCCTATAGATGTGGAATCAAAATCTAGACCATGTCATTCTAAATTCCTTGTTCTGAGACACTAAGACATTTTCACCTTTGCTTTTTAATGGGCTATACCCTCATATAATGTCTATCAGTGAACCAGTGAAGTTGCTCAGTTGTGTCTGACTCTTTGCGATGCATGGACTGTAGCCTACTAGGCTCCTCAATCCATGGAATTTTCCAGGCAAAAGTACTGGAGTGGGTTGCCATTTCCGTCTCCAGGGGATCTTCCTGACCCAGGAATTGAACCCAGGTCTATTTTCAAGAATAGATTTTTTAAATTTATTACTTTCTTTACATATAATAGTTAGCTAGCTATTTAGAGCTTTATCCTTGGGACAACTTAGCACTTTGTCATTTTAGACAAATCCTGTGAGAACATGACAATTACTAATAAAGGGTCTTGTAATGTTCTGTGCAACTCAAACAGGCAGAATAAAAGCACAGTGAAAACACTAACTTGGGCCACATTAAACATGGTGGTAATGTGGCCAACTCAAAATATATAAAAATTAACTCAAAAACTATAAAACCATTTTGCAGTTTTATGTTCTGTTTAGGAATTCTGAACTCTAGATTAAGCAATGTCTAAAATTATTCTTTGTTAAAAAACTTAACACTTTGTTAAAATTAAAGTGTTACTTTTTAATGGCAGCTAGCAAATTAGTTAGAAACAATTGAAGGGGTAAAAATCATACTTCAACTATAGGGAGAATTTCTACAGTCTTAAAAATCAAGTAGTTGTTTAACTAGTCTTTGAGTAGTAGCCATGAAATTAAAAGACGCTTACTCCTTGGAAGAAAATTTATGACCAACCTAGACAGCACATTCAAAAGCAGAGACACTACTTTGCCGACTAAGGTCCGTCTAGTCAAGGCTATGGTTTTTCCAGTAGTCATGTATGGATGTGAGAGTTGGACTGTGAAGAAGGCTGAGCGCCAAAGAAGCGATGCTTTTGAACTGTGGTGTTGGAGAAGACTCTTGAGAGTCCCCTGGACTGCAAGGAGATCCAACCAGTCCATTCTCAAGGAGATCGGCCTGGGATTTCTTTGGAAGGAATGATGCTAAAGCTGAAGCCCCAGTGCTTTGGCCACCTCATGTGAAGAGTTGACTCATTGGAAAAGACTGTGATGCTGGGAGGGATTGGGGGCAGGAGAAGGGGACAATAGAGGATGAGATGGCTGGATGGCATCACTGACTTGATGGACGTGAGTCTGAATGAACTCCGGGAGTTGGTGATGGACAGGGAGGCCTGGTGTGCTGCTATTCATGGGGTCGCAAAGAGTCGGACATGACTGAGCGACTGAACTGAACTGAACTGAAAAGGATAACCCAAACTACTTTAATCTTATGAACTTTTGTTTAGAACTTCAGAACATACCCTTAAATTTGAAAAGTCACCAATTATTTTCTGTAAGACAAAAGTATTTAAATACTATTTATATATGTTTATTTATTCATCAAACAATAGATATTTATTGAGTACACTATTTTGAATCCCAGTGAACATGGCAAGATGAACAAGATCAAATCCCAGCCTATGAAGTAGGCTATGTCCCAGCCTATAAGGACATAGGTACTTATGTCCTAGTTTGTGAGATAGACACTGTAAACAACTGTAACATAATAGCTGTGTTCAGGAAAACTAACCCAAGTCCAAATTTTTGCTCCACCATTTACAATTTATGTGAACTTGGGTAAGTCATTTAACTTTTGTGTTAAGTCATTATACTGGAGATAAAAATAAGTATAATTTAATGCAGTAATTAGTATATTTATAAGAAAAAATATTTTCCTTGTAGATAGTCAAAAATATCAGTAAAGGTTAATCTCAGCATCTTTAAAATTATACTATGACTAAAACACTCCGATGATGGGAAAGACTGAAGGCAAAAGGAAAAGGGGCGACAGAGAATGAGGAGGTTGGACGGCATCACTGATTCAATGGACATGAGTTAGAGCAAACTCCAGGAGACAGTGAAGGACAGGGAAGCCTGGTGTGTGGCAGTTCATAGGGTCACAAGGAGTCAGACATGATTTAGCAATGGAACAACAACAATAGCTTTATAACTCTCACACTGAAGAACTTCACTGATGAAATACAAAAGGTACCAAAAAGAAAAAAGAAAAAAAATCCTACCTACAGAGTGAACTGTGTATATAATTCATTTTTAGGAAACAAAGTTTTGAGAATCTCATAGCATGACACAATCCTCAGTACAGTTTTTATCTCTAACAATATAAGCCTGTTCCCAACTCAAAACTGGAGAGAAAATTATATGATTTCATGGGGGGAAAAAAAGATGACTTAATCTACCAATGCAAAGAAGCACCTGCTTCATGGATTAAATGAGATTAAGGTGAAATTTTGCTGTGTTTCTAAAAGGGTTTGTTTTAAGACACTCTCCTTGGGGACAGACTTTACATTTTTTCTTACAAAATCTGCGACTGTGAAATCTTTGGAGTGACTTCTGACAACAGACTCCTGTTTGTCCTTATCAGAAATAGGATGTGCTATTCGCAAAAATAAGGATTGTTCTTGCAGTATGAGCTCCCAAATGGAATTTCTGTATCACAAAGTGGAATTTCTGTATCACAATAATGTGGGGGTAACAATTTCCAGGGTTTTGATTTATAGGGTTAAAAACTGTGTCAAATGAATACATGTGCAGCAGTGTTTATTGTGATGCAAAGGTCAGGGAACAGAATTTAGCCATTTTAATTCAGTTATGTACAGTCTTTGCATTTCAAGCCCTTGTCAAAAGTTTAGCAGCAGCAGCAAAGGAGTAAAGTGGATAACTCTGAGGGTTTCCTAAAGGCACATCAGCCTAATGTAAATACACAAAGATTAATTTTGTGGATTATTTTCCCCTCTCCTTGAGTTGAAACTCCTAAAGCTATTATATATCAATAAAAACCTCTTTCTCAGGCTTCTCTACACAAGCAAAGTCAGAACAGAGTCCTTCAAAATCAATATTTCAAGGTTGATGGTATTTCCGCTCCATAAAAGCCAAGTTGTTTTGATTAAATCTACTAAAATACTAGTTTCCAATTCAATTTAAAAAAAAAAATCAAGCTAATGAAATATGCACACTCATTTAAGAGCAAGGGATTGGAGAGAAGAGATGCCTAGTTTTCAATTATCACTTTTAACTATAGTTATATGCTACTTTTGAACTTTTTTCCTTTCCCATTTTACTATTTTAAAATATCAAAAATTTTTTTCCTGGTATAATTTTAATTGCCATATAAGTGNCAAACAGGCAGAATAAAAGCACAGTGAAAACACTAACTTGGGCCACATTAAACATGGTGGTAATGTGGCCAACTCAAAATATATAAAAATTAACTCAAAAACTATAAAACCATTTTGCAGTTTTATGTTCTGTTTAGGAATTCTGAACTCTAGATTAAGCAATGTCTAAAATTATTCTTTGTTAAAAAACTTAACACTTTGTTAAAATTAAAGTGTTACTTTTTAATGGCAGCTAGCAAATTAGTTAGAAACAATTGAAGGGGTAAAAATCATACTTCAACTATAGGGAGAATTTCTACAGTCTTAAAAATCAAGTAGTTGTTTAACTAGTCTTTGAGTAGTAGCCATGAAATTAAAAGACGCTTACTCCTTGGAAGAAAATTTATGACCAACCTAGACAGCACATTCAAAAGCAGAGACACTACTTTGCCGACTAAGGTCCGTCTAGTCAAGGCTATGGTTTTTCCAGTAGTCATGTATGGATGTGAGAGTTGGACTGTGAAGAAGGCTGAGCGCCAAAGAAGCGATGCTTTTGAACTGTGGTGTTGGAGAAGACTCTTGAGAGTCCCCTGGACTGCAAGGAGATCCAACCAGTCCATTCTCAAGGAGATCGGCCTGGGATTTCTTTGGAAGGAATGATGCTAAAGCTGAAGCCCCAGTGCTTTGGCCACCTCATGTGAAGAGTTGACTCATTGGAAAAGACTGTGATGCTGGGAGGGATTGGGGGCAGGAGAAGGGGACAATAGAGGATGAGATGGCTGGATGGCATCACTGACTTGATGGACGTGAGTCTGAATGAACTCCGGGAGTTGGTGATGGACAGGGAGGCCTGGTGTGCTGCTATTCATGGGGTCGCAAAGAGTCGGACATGACTGAGCGACTGAACTGAACTGAACTGAAAAGGATAACCCAAACTACTTTAATCTTATGAACTTTTGTTTAGAACTTCAGAACATACCCTTAAATTTGAAAAGTCACCAATTATTTTCTGTAAGACAAAAGTATTTAAATACTATTTATATATGTTTATTTATTCATCAAACAATAGATATTTATTGAGTACACTATTTTGAATCCCAGTGAACATGGCAAGATGAACAAGATCAAATCCCAGCCTATGAAGTAGGCTATGTCCCAGCCTATAAGGACATAGGTACTTATGTCCTAGTTTGTGAGATAGACACTGTAAACAACTGTAACATAATAGCTGTGTTCAGGAAAACTAACCCAAGTCCAAATTTTTGCTCCACCATTTACAATTTATGTGAACTTGGGTAAGTCATTTAACTTTTGTGTTAAGTCATTATACTGGAGATAAAAATAAGTATAATTTAATGCAGTAATTAGTATATTTATAAGAAAAAATATTTTCCTTGTAGATAGTCAAAAATATCAGTAAAGGTTAATCTCAGCATCTTTAAAATTATACTATGACTAAAACACTCCGATGATGGGAAAGACTGAAGGCAAAAGGAAAAGGGGCGACAGAGAATGAGGAGGTTGGACGGCATCACTGATTCAATGGACATGAGTTAGAGCAAACTCCAGGAGACAGTGAAGGACAGGGAAGCCTGGTGTGTGGCAGTTCATAGGGTCACAAGGAGTCAGACATGATTTAGCAATGGAACAACAACAATAGCTTTATAACTCTCACACTGAAGAACTTCACTGATGAAATACAAAAGGTACCAAAAAGAAAAAAGAAAAAAAATCCTACCTACAGAGTGAACTGTGTATATAATTCATTTTTAGGAAACAAAGTTTTGAGAATCTCATAGCATGACACAATCCTCAGTACAGTTTTTATCTCTAACAATATAAGCCTGTTCCCAACTCAAAACTGGAGAGAAAATTATATGATTTCATGGGGGGAAAAAAAGATGACTTAATCTACCAATGCAAAGAAGCACCTGCTTCATGGATTAAATGAGATTAAGGTGAAATTTTGCTGTGTTTCTAAAAGGGTTTGTTTTAAGACACTCTCCTTGGGGACAGACTTTACATTTTTTCTTACAAAATCTGCGACTGTGAAATCTTTGGAGTGACTTCTGACAACAGACTCCTGTTTGTCCTTATCAGAAATAGGATGTGCTATTCGCAAAAATAAGGATTGTTCTTGCAGTATGAGCTCCCAAATGGAATTTCTGTATCACAAAGTGGAATTTCTGTATCACAATAATGTGGGGGTAACAATTTCCAGGGTTTTGATTTATAGGGTTAAAAACTGTGTCAAATGAATACATGTGCAGCAGTGTTTATTGTGATGCAAAGGTCAGGGAACAGAATTTAGCCATTTTAATTCAGTTATGTACAGTCTTTGCATTTCAAGCCCTTGTCAAAAGTTTAGCAGCAGCAGCAAAGGAGTAAAGTGGATAACTCTGAGGGTTTCCTAAAGGCACATCAGCCTAATGTAAATACACAAAGATTAATTTTGTGGATTATTTTCCCCTCTCCTTGAGTTGAAACTCCTAAAGCTATTATATATCAATAAAAACCTCTTTCTCAGGCTTCTCTACACAAGCAAAGTCAGAACAGAGTCCTTCAAAATCAATATTTCAAGGTTGATGGTATTTCCGCTCCATAAAAGCCAAGTTGTTTTGATTAAATCTACTAAAATACTAGTTTCCAATTCAATTTAAAAAAAAAAATCAAGCTAATGAAATATGCACACTCATTTAAGAGCAAGGGATTGGAGAGAAGAGATGCCTAGTTTTCAATTATCACTTTTAACTATAGTTATATGCTACTTTTGAACTTTTTTCCTTTCCCATTTTACTATTTTAAAATATCAAAAATTTTTTTCCTGGTATAATTTTAATTGCCATATAAGTGTTTACAAAAATGGATGTATGTAAACAACTATTTGTTGCAGTTTTGCTCTTTTCCCCTAAACTGTATTTTTAAAAAATATATAAAATATACATCTCTGTTAAACTATCATAGTGTTATTGACAATAGGTTTTACCCCCTCTTTCTCCTTTAGTTAGTGTTAGCGTGTTAGTCGCTCAGTTGTGTCTGACCCTTTGCGACCCCATGGACTATAGCCCACCAGGCTCCTCTGTCCATGGGATTTTCCAGGCAAGAATACTGGAGTAGGTTACTATTTCCTTCTCCAGGGGATCTTCCCAACCCAGGAATCAAACCCAGGTCTCCTGCATTGCTGGTGGATCCTTTACTCTCTGAGCCACCAAGGAAGCCCTTTCTCCTTTAGCAACTGTAATATTAGAAAATCACAATGGCTTTTCCCTGTCAAATAAAGATGAGTATAAAACATTTTAAAATGTACAGAAGAAAACAAACATATTTTTGTGAGATACAAATATATATACACATGTACATATTTATATATATATACATATACCACCATCAATTGATTTTATACCTGTGATTCTAATTGCTCAACTAGCTAATTGTTCCTACTGCTTTTGGGAATTACTCATCTTCATATTTTGGTAAAGCAGTTTACAAAAAAGACAATTCCATTGTGACTTACCAGTGTCACAAAGGTAATGTCAAAATAATAACACACATAAGCAGAATTCTCTTCAATCTACTTCAAAGTAGCTAGATACTGTGCATTTTTTTCAAAATACTGTATGCAATCAGCTATGAGTATTGTGTGAGTAGCTTAGCCACATTCTTAACTACTGTTTCTTCATTTAAAGATGGGGAAACAGGAAAACCAAGAATGATTACACAGCTTTAGAGTTTTGTTTGGTTATTTGAAAGAAGGAGCCTCAGAGTCATCTTATAATGTGGGGATTCTTCTAGCTGCAGAATTCTAAGGAAGGGGGTTAAAATGAAACTTTGGACCTGACCACATGGGTTTTTGAAGCTTTTTTGAACATCATGTCTATTCTGAAAACCATAGAAAAGATAGTAAATGAATAAAAGAAACAGAGGACAGATAAAATCTCAAAGAGATAAAGAGGAAGACAAACAGCAAAAATTTAGTAATAATCGGCCCAGGATGAGAATAACTGTCTTCCCTACTACGATGATTTCCTGATTCCTCCCAACAACAAAGACTTAAAAACCATTTGAGCCCCATCAACAGGAGACTTTGCTTCCTCACATTCAAATAAAAGTGCCAATATATACTTGCCATTATTTTTTAATTACCAAACCAGGATACAGTCCAATTACAAGTGATCATACTTCTATAAATCAATAGAGTTGCAATTAATAGGGATTAAAATCACGCTTAAATATCCTGGGATTTCTAGAACTGCAAGAAATCAGATTTCTAATAACAATTTCTGTTATTGGACAAGCCTACATACTTTTGGAAAGCAGAAATACTGTGCAGATTTTTGAGACATATTTAAGATGCTTTTCTTTCTTATAAATTTACCTGTCCAGTTTCTCATTTGCATTTCCTACTTTGGAAATAACTAAAATAACACTGCTCTTAACTTTGAAACTGTTTTACCATAAAATTAGTATTATCCAATTTAGCCTAAAAAAGTACAAAGTCCAAAAAGATATGCCAAAAGAAAATATGACTTAGATTCAGATGAATTTGATCATACTCCAGGAAAAATAATTCCATATGCTAAAATACAGCTTTCATTTAACCTCGGTTAATTCTGTTTTCTAAAATTAGCATTTAGTTGCTAACTGTGTTCAAATCTTTTGTGACTCCATGGACTGTAGCCCACCAGGCTCCTCTGTCCACCGGATTTCCCAGCAAGGATATTGGAGTGGGTTGCCATTTCCTTCTTCAGGGGATCTTCCTGACCCAAGGATTGAACCCATGTCTCCTGCTTTGGCAGGCAGGTTCTTTACCACTGAGCCACCTGGGAAGCCTGTACATTTAATGTTAAGCAATACTATATGCATCTTGAGTTGTTTACAGATAATACATGTCAATAAATCTTGTTCCTAAATAATATGCTTCTTCTCTGGTGGCTCAGAGGTTAAAGTGTCTGCCTGGAATGGGGGAGACCTGGGTGTAAGCCCTGGGTTGGGAAGATTCCCCAGAAGAAGGAAATGGCAACCCACTCCAGTACTCTTGCCTGGAGAATCCCATGGAGGGAGGAGCCTGGTAGGCTACAGTCCATGGGGTCACAAAGAGTTGGACACAACTGAGCGACTTCACTTTCACTTTTTCTGGGACAGATGTGAACCTGTTTTCATACTGTAAGGACATACATTTAAGGCAATTTCATCTAGGGCTTAGCTAGCTAACTAACTATTCTTAGTTTGTACTCTAGATATTGCCCCAATTTTTACTTTACATTTGATATTTCAACACTAAAGTAACTTCATCCTAATACTATTTCTCCACTTCTAATGAATAAGCAAAATTTAAAATCTCCCATCAACTTGTAATGCTGAGTTCTCGATAGGCTCCTCAGGTTTATACTCTGATTTCCATCTTTTAAACATTCATGATATTTCAGCAAATTTTAATATAAGGATCTATGCCACTATTTCATTCAACAAAATTTAAGGTGTTTATGTTCTAAGCACTTTGCTAGGTGCTGTCAATACAATCAGATTCTAATATTTTAATTATTTTTACAATGCAAATTTGTCATATTTAGTTATCCATTTTAAAAAATTTATTTTACAAATAGTTAAAATTATACTAATGAAAATACTTTTTTTGGTAAATTTTAAATGTATGTTCATATAGCCACCTTACCCTTATCTCTCCTTATGGAAAATATCACTTTTTAATTTTTCTTGCCTTAATTCAGCAATGATTTCCTATACTAAATCTCTACCAGTGAATTTCCCATCTTCCTTCAACCTGCCTTTAAAAGGAACATGGTCATCTAGGGCTCAAAACATGGCAGAGGAACAAATGATACCTAAAATAACAGCAACAGCTACCAGGTATTGTATTCTTAACTAAGTGTGCTAGGAACTTATCCCACCCACTTTCTCAGTTACTCCAGAATATACATGCTATTTGCATATCACATGAGAAAATGAAGCTCAGAACAATTGCATTACTTGTTTAAACTCATATAACTAAGAGATAGAACTGGAATTTGAAGCCAGTTCAGTTCAATTCAGTCACTCAGTCATGTCCGACTCTGCGGCCCCATGAACTGCAGCACGCCAGGCCTCCCTCTCCATCACTAACTCCCGGAGTCTACCCAAACCCATGTCCATTGAGACGGTGATGCCATCCAACCATCTCATCCACTGTCATCCCCTTCTCCTCCTGTCCTCAATCTTTCTTAGCATCAGAGTCTTTTCAAATGAGTCAGCTCTTCTCATCAGGTGGCCAAAGTATTAGAGCTTCAGCTTTGGCACTCAGCGCAAGCGGCTGTGACGGCCGAGAGGAGCTATCCCATGTCGGAGGACAGAGACAGCAGCCGAGAGTGTTGAGCTGCGACGGCACAGGAACAGCCGAGAGGAGCCACCCTACGTCCGAGGTCAGAGATAGCAGTCAAGAGTGCCAAGCTGGACAGCACAGGAGCAGCTGAGAGGAGCCACCCCGTGTCTGAGGTCAGGGTTAGGGGATAGGAAGAGCCACCCCGCGTCCGAGGCCAGGGTCGGGGGCTGGGAAGATCAACCCACATCTAAAGAGCGGTGGCTGCGCTGGCGCAGGAGGGCCTAGAGGAGCTATCCCACGTTGAAGGTCAGGAAGGGCAGCAGTGAGGAGACACCCTTTGTCCAAGGTAAGGAGCAGAGTCTGCGCTTTGCTGGAGCAGCCGTGAAGAGATACGCCACACTCAAAAGAGAAGAAATCCAGCTCCACCCACCAGAACTCCAAAACAAGCCTCCCTAACCAAGAAACCTTGACAAGCCACTGATACAATCCCGCCTACAGGGAGGAAACTCCATAATAAAGAGAACTCCACAAATTCCCAGAATACAGAAAGGCCACAACAAACGTACCAATATAACCAAGATAAAGAAACAGAGGAATACCCAGGAGGTAAAGGAACAGGAGAAATGCCCACCAAACCAAACCAAAGAGGAAGAGATAGGGAATCTACCTGAGAAAGAATTTAGAATATTGATAGTGAAAATGACCCAAAATCTTGAAATCAAAATGGAATCACAGGTAAATAACCTGGAGACAAGGATTGAGAAGATGCAAGAAAGGCTTAACAAGGATCTAGAAGAAATAAAAAAGAGTCAATATATAATGAATAATGCAATAAAGGAGATCAGAAACACTCTGGAGGCAACAAATAGTAGAATAACGGAGGCAGAAGATAGGATTAGTGAAATAGAAGATAGAATGGTAGAAATAAATGAATCAGAGAGGAAAAAAAGAAAAATGAACTAAAAGAAATGAGGACAATCTCATAGACCTCCAGGACAATATGAAACACTCCAACATTCGAATTATAGGAGTCCCAGAAGAAGTAGAGTTTCAGCTGCAACATCAGTCCTTCCAATAAACACCCAGGACTGATCTCCTTTAGGATGGACTGGTTGGATCTCCTTGCAGTCCAAGGGACTCTCAAGAGTCTTTTCCAATTTGAAGCCAAGTCTACAGGATTCCCAGGTCTGTACAAGTAGTGAAAGTTGTTCAGTGGTGTCCAACTATTTGTGACCCCATGGACTATACAGTCCATGAAATTCTCCAGGCCAGAATACTGGAAAAACTCGTTCCCTTCTCCAGGGGATCTTCCCAACCCAGGGATCAAACCTAGGTCTCCCGCACTGCAGGAGGATTCTTTACCAGCTGAGCCACAAGGGAAGCCCCTGTACAAGTAGATGCTATACTAAATAAACACAAAAGACCACTCCTTTGCAACTGCATTCAGTAATAGGGGCAGAATGAACAAGAAATGGCTGGGGAGTATTCTAATCTCTGGACTTGGATGAAGGGTACCTTTTTTTTTTTTTTTTTTTTAAATTTATTCTTTTCCAGGTAATGTATGTGGCGTCCTTTTCTCTAAAGAGCTGGATGATGGTGGTTAATGTATCCCAGTGTAGGTAGAGGAGCCAGGCACCAAACCCCAAGTCTGAATGGCTCCCATCCTATGCCTTTCCTCTGTTTTACACCGCCCAAGGCCATGGCATAGTGAGACTCGGCAGTGGATATGAAATCTCGTCCCAGCAGAGGATCACTATAGTGCTGCACAAAACAGCAAGCATCATTTCTCTGAGTGCTTCCAACTGGCAATTCTGACTGTGCAGTATCTTAGGATGAGGTCATTTTTTCATGGAATTCTCCATGTTAGTGACTTGGGTTGCACAGTAGCAAAGGTTGGCTTTTTCACTGCCATAAAGTCGAGAGGCTGTAAACAGAACAAAGTTACATATACAACAGATTTTATAATATAAATAATGTGATTAAGACTTACCTGCAAAAACCTAGGAAGAAGATGGTTTGATTCAATGCCAACATATATGTGCAGCAACTCCAAGAGGGAAATAGACTGGCAAAGTTGCATCACAAGTCCAATTGCATAAAAAGTGTCAACCACTGAATCTGTGTCCAGTGAATTAAAAATACAGACATAGTAAGATTATAAAATCTAGATCACAACCCAAATCTAGGAAGCAGTTTGAAATACAGCTGAGATTCCTTACTTCATTCTCCTTTGTACATGTGAGAAATTTCCTAGATTTCTATATTATAAATACTATGTAACCAAAGAAACCACTTCACATCATTGTACAGTTTAATTGCTCCTCTTCCAAAAAGAATTTAAAACTTGAAAAAGAAGGCTCTATGACCAAAGCTAAAGCATTCATCCTCCATTTATATGATTCTAAAGGAATTCCAGCATAAAAGTAAACAAACTCTAGACTACATCAGTGAAAACAGGCTGAAAGCGAGTTTATTAGGGAAACTGCCGTGCCCACTCCTTGTCTATGAACAAGAAAATGACAGAGATGATAAAATATTATTTCAGAGAAGATTTATGAAAATGACATTAATGATGCCATGATATCAAATAACATCTTCCATTTGTGTCCTGTACATACCTGGTTAGTGCTTTCTGGATTTTTGTGAGTTGGGCCCATTGCAGAGGGCTCCAAACAAATACTACATTTAAGAGAGCTGAAATGGATGGAAAAAAAATGCCTCTAAATAGAATAAATGTTCTGGGTTTTAAATGGAACCCTGCCATATTAAGAAACATCTAGGGAAATCTTTATCGTATTCACTCCCTAGGGATCGTTCACATGATAGTAATTTATCAAAGGGCTTCTCTTTTCAGCAGCTCTATGAGGTAGACATTATTATCATTCCCACTTTATGGATGATTCCTGAGGCATATACAGTCCTGCACTTGCCATAAACGCATGATCAGTCACACGGCTCCCTGAAGGAAGAAGGCAGCTGGTATCTACTCCAGGTGCTTGAGTGCTGTTGAGCTATTTAATTTATACACTGATTTGGAAATTGCACTGAACCCCCACATAGTTCTTTTCAAGCTGCCTTCTGTAGAAATGGGTTGTGTTTCTTTAATAAAATGCAACTTCTCTAATTATGGATGGCAAGATCACAATTAAGAAATAAGTATACTGCTGACTAAGGCATTTCCCCTCCACTGGAAAGGCCAGGCAGCATAAGAATAAATTCATGTCTTGTTACTCATGTTGTGAATGACCTATAACAGGCCCTCGAAGCCACAGCTAACTTCCAAGGTCTAGAAGTGATGCTTTTTTCCTAAAAACAAAAGGAAGTTTTCCAAACACCTGTGTTGTCCTCTGCTTGAGGACTCCCAACACTCAAAGTTGAAATACAAGCCTCAAGTTATATCTTTGGAGGTTCTTAACAAAGGCAAGAATTTATCTGCAAATCTGCAGTAAAAAAAAAAAAGGAACATCAAATAGTTTATGGTATCACAGAAATAGATTAATTTTCTCATGATATCGAAGGCTGAATTGATGAGCAGAGCATGACTTATCCCAGGTATATACTACATGTTTGTTTTTAGCTGCAACCAGGAATTGCTCAAACTGTCAAGTCATGCAGCAGTTGGGAACTGTGATGACCCTTATCCATGTTGGGATGGAAAATGAAAAGAATTTTATTTTGACAGTCATTTAATGATTTACTTTTTTGAAAATTTAAATGCATTTAAAATCTTTACTTTCAGGAAACTGGAGAAAGCTTATGACTTAAACCTTTAACGCTAACTCCTCTATATATGATGAGTCATCTACAAAATGTGTTATTTTCTTATGGACACATTGCCTTTTAAAAGGATTAAATAGATGACTGGGGAATATAGAGTTTGTCTTTCATTTGTTAGTAGTTTCCAGTTACCTTAAACCTGGGGAATAAGAAACAAGAACTGGTTAATTTCTAATTTCTATGTGGGAAAAAAAAAAGTTACACAGGAATTTACAGATTTCTTCAACACACACCAGATCTGCTAAGGTTTGGTGCAGAACCAAAAAAGGAAGAGGGAAATGGTACACCCCAATGCCCTCTCTATGTTTTCAGGGCCAATGCCTACTCAAAGAGAACTCACTTCCCTTTCCCTCATTTTACTTACCACCTCCTCCAAAAAGGTTTTGGTTTTTGCATTAAGAATGAAGCATGCTTACTGAAAAATATGGTCACTAAATTTCAGAGAAGTGAAGGATTTTACGTGAAGTTCACAGAAGTTAAATTATAACTAGGACTAGGTGAAAATGAGGATTAAAAGTTAAAAATTCAAAACTGTTTTGGGCTTTTACCTTTTCCAAATGAAAAGAATCTGACTGTCATATTTGTAAATATCCAGGAGTGGCCGCAGAACTGGATTAAATAGTAGATGAAAAGATAGACATTCTTCCTATACCTACAATAAATACAAGAAAATACTTCCTTTAAACACATTAAACACTTCCTTTATAATCATCTTTTCAGCATTATACACATGTATTTTAACTAATTTATTGGCCAATCTGAGCAAGCAAGAGACAATTAATCCATATCTGAGTTTTTAATTTGGATACCCTTCTAACCCCCATGAGATTTTGAAAGCACACACTATCTGTTACAGTGACCATCCTGGGTTTGTATAACGCCAGATATGGTTCTGTTTCAGCATTCACTTTCAGCTGTGATAAACCTCTAACTTTGCTGCTCCCCAAGGGATAAAAGCAAGCACTGCAAAGTTAGCTTTGAGTATTTTCAAAAAGAAAATATGGATGGAGAGAGGCCCATGTGGTCAACATGTTCCTGCTAAGTGCATAACTTGAAGGATAACTAGTTTATAGTTACAAGAAGGGAGTAGCAATGGTGGCATTCCCAGGCAGGGTAATTCAATCACTGGAATGTTAGGTCCATGAGTCAAGGCAAATTGGAATTGGTCAAACAGGAGATGGCAAGAGTGAACATTGACATTTTAGGAATCAGCAAACTAAAATGGACTGGAATGGGTGAATTTAACTCAGGCGACCATTATATCTACTACTGTGGGCAAGAATCACTTAGAAGAAATGGAGTAGCCATCCTAGTCAACAAAAAAGAATAATCTCTGTTGGTTTCCAAGGCAAACCATTCAATATCACAGTAATCCAAGTCTATGCCTCAACCAGCAATGCTGAAGAAGCTGAAGTTGAACAGTTCTATGAAGACCTACAAGACCTTGCAGAACTAACAGCCCAAAAAGATGCCCTTTTCATTATAGAGGACTGGAATGCAAAAGTATGAAGTCAAGAAATACCACCTAGAGTAACAGGCAAATTTGACCTTGGAGTACAGAATGAAGCAGGGCAAAGGCCAATAGAGTTTTGCCAAGAGAACTCACTGGTCATAGCAAACACACTCTTCCAACAACACAAGAGAAGACTCTACACATGGACATCACCAGATGATCAATACTAAAACCAGTTTGATTACATTCTTTGCAGCCAAAGATGGAGAAGCTCTACACAGTCAGCAAAAACAAGACCAGGAGCTGACTGTGGCTCAGATCATGAATTCCTTATCGCCAAATTCAGACTTAAATTGAAGAAAGTAGGGGAAACCACTAGACCATTCAGGTATGACCTACATCAAATCCCTAATGATTATACAGTGGAAGTGAGAAATAGATTCAAGGGATTAGATCTGGTAGACAGAGTGCCTGATGAACTATGGATGGTGGTTCATGACATTGTACAGGAGGCAGGGATCAAGACCACCACCAAGAAAAAGAAATGCAAAAAAGCAAAATGGCTGTCTGAGGAGGCCTTACAAATAGCTATGAAAAGAAGAGAAGTGAAAAGAAAAGGAGAAAANGGCAGGAGGAGAAGGGGACGACAGAGGATGAGATGGCTGGATGGCATCACTGACTTGATGGACGTGAGTCTGAGTGAACTCCGGGAGTTGGTGATGGACAGGGAGGCCTGGTGTGCTGCGATTCATGGGGTCACAAAGAGTCGGACACGACTGAGCGACTGAACTGAAACTGAACTGATCCTCTGTCTTATTCCAAGACAATTATGTTCAGTTGTATAATTGGTTTATTCAACCATGCAGGAGCTATTTTAAAAATCTCTTAGTTCACATGAATATATTATTTTCCAGAATCTCTGCTCTCAGTGAATATTACAGGAAGTACTGGCATTCAAAAAAATCTCTTAGTGCTTTCTATGAGTTATCTCACTTAATCTCAGAGTGACCCTATGAAGTGAGTGGGAACTTTTTTTAACTAATTTCACAGGTGAGAGAAAAAGGTCAAAGCAGTTAAATATCTTGACCAAGATCAACACAGCTATTTAAATGCTGGAACTGAGATTAAAACTTTAGTCCATCTCTAGTCTAAAGAGAAATGATACAAGTGAACTTACTTATAAGACAGAAGAGACTCACAGACTTAAGAGAATGAATTTACGGCTGCCAGGGAAGGGAAAGTTAGGGAGCTTGGGATGGATGTATACACATTGCTGTATTTAAAACTGATAACCAACAAGGACCTACTGTATAGCACAGAGAACTCTGACAAGGTTATGTGTCAGCCTGAATGGGAGAGAATGTGTATGTATGGTCGAGTCCTTTTGCTGTTCACTTGAAACTATCACAGCATTGTTAATGGGCTATACTGTAACAGAAAATTAAAAGCTAAAAAAAAATTTAGTCCATATCCAGATATTGAATTCTTAACCATCATGCTATATTAACTTGTTTCATGTGATTTTTCAGTGCTTGTTTGCAAGTACTGATTTTCTTTCTATTACATATAGTAGAGTCAAAATATGACACTCTATGTAAAATCTAACACTATATAAATTCGAGTTAAAAAAATAGGAAAAAATCCTTGTTCCATTGGGTTAGGCAGAGGTGTCTTAGATCCAACCTTTTGCATTTCAGATACTTCTTAAATATCTAAGCAAGTATTTTTTAGGTACTTGGATCTTCAAAAGTCACTTTTAATAAAATGAAAAGATAAGCTATAGATTGAGAGAAACTATTTATGAAGCATGTAACTAATAAAGGGTTTGTATGCAAGTATACAAAGACCCCTCAAAACTCAATAATAAGAAGACAGACAACCTAATTAAAAAACAGTCAAAAAATTTGAACACACTTCACCAAAGAAGATACACAGATGACAACAATGTGAACGCTGCTCAACATCGTTAGTCATTCAGTTCAGTTCAGTTAAGTTCAGTCTCTCAGTCGTGTCTGACTCTTTGTGACCCCATGAATTGCAGCACGCCAGGCCCCTCTGTCCATCACCAACTCCCGGAGTTCACTCAGACTCACGCCCATTTAGTCAGTGATGCCATCCAGCCATCTCATCCTCTGTCGCCCCCTTCTCCTCCTGCCCCCAATCCCTCCCAGCATCAGACTCTTTTCCAAATGAGTCAACTCTTCGCATGAGGTGGGCAAAGTACTGGAGTTTCAGCTTTAGCATCATTCCTTCCAAAGAAGTCTCCTTCAGAATGGACTGGTTGGATCTCCTTGCAGTCCAAGGGACTCGCAAGAGTCTTCTCCAACACCACAGTTCAAAAGCATCAATTCTTCGGCTCTCAGTTTTCTTCACAGTCCNTCGTGTCTGACTCTTTGTGACCCCATGAATTGCAGCACGCCAGGCCCCTCTGTCCATCACCAACTCCCGGAGTTCACTCAGACTCACGCCCATTTAGTCAGTGATGCCATCCAGCCATCTCATCCTCTGTCGCCCCCTTCTCCTCCTGCCCCCAATCCCTCCCAGCATCAGACTCTTTTCCAAATGAGTCAACTCTTCGCATGAGGTGGGCAAAGTACTGGAGTTTCAGCTTTAGCATCATTCCTTCCAAAGAAGTCTCCTTCAGAATGGACTGGTTGGATCTCCTTGCAGTCCAAGGGACTCGCAAGAGTCTTCTCCAACACCACAGTTCAAAAGCATCAATTCTTCGGCTCTCAGTTTTCTTCACAGTCCAACTCTCACATCCATACATGACCACTGGAAAAACCATAGCCTTGACTAGATCGACCTTTGTTGGCAAAGTAATGTCTCTGCTTTTGAATATGCTATCTAGGTTGGTCATAACTTTTCTTCCAAGGAGTAAGCGTCTTTTGATTTTGTGTCTGCAGTCACCATCTGCAGTGATTTTGGAGCCCCAAAAAACAAAGTCTGATACGGTTTCATTAGTCCTTAGGGAAATGCAAAATAAAACCACAATGATATATCATTACGCATCTATGAGAGTAGCCAAAATTAAAGACTCAGCACATTGAGGCTGAGAGGAAACTCAATCCATCCCTTTGCAGCTTTGCTAACCCAAAGCTAAGGCAAAGCCAGCAGGCTAGGAAGAAGGTGAAGTACAAAGAAATGCAAAGGCGAAAAATCGCATTAGTGTAATTCCAAACTGCTTTCCCTGTTGTGTACCGTTAAGGTTTTATTTAAATTCACATACAATTTCCTTTCTATTCATTCCTGCTCCATGCTGTTGTCTGTGATTACTAACAATGCTTTCTTTAGATTAATTCACTTTCCAAACTACTTAGAGGAGCCACTCACAGAAAACCAACTTAATACAGTAATTTTCAGATAAGGTTTAGTGTTCTAATGATGGAAACATTATTTGGGTCATAGATATAAATACCTTTAAGATCATTTTTATATTGATCTCTAGATAAAATTATTATTGTTAACATATATCCAAATCACTTTAAAGGCAGGGTTGCTTTTTGATAGTCTAGGATAAGAGATTTTTTTTAATGTATTTGGCTTTAAAATTTTAAGACTTTGTAATTGTATGATATACACAGAGTCAAAAAGCAAAGCTGCAGCATTTTTTGTAATCATTTTTTTTTGAATAAGGAAAGTTACACAACTGAAGGGATAGAGTTAAAGGAAGCAATTTAAACATTAATTTATCTAAAAGTTATTGAAGTTTATTATATATTTAAATAGATGAGCATAGCTCATACTGTGCATTTTTATAGCCTTCATAATGGTAGGAAATGCTGGTCCTCAAAGAATACTGACTAAAAAGAGTCCTTCCTTAAATAATGAGTTTCTGAAAAACAAAAGTCTTGCCTCTCAGATTGTTTTATTCCATGTTGCCTTCTCAATGTTAGCTATTCTGTTAATCGAGGAGGATTAGATAAAAAGATCATAGAGATCTCCATGATCTGGTTCTGATATTCTATAAACCCAAAATTTATTCCTTATTTCAAATGCTTTTAATAAGTGCTGTTCTTAGAAAAGCCATCAGCAGTAAGAGATGTTAATGTTCGTACTTGTTCATTTACGACTGATTTGATACTTTCATTTTGCTCTTTGTGTTTACTTACCCCAGAATTAATGTTCGTTTATCAAAATATTTCGTGCTTGACCTTGTACTACATGAGCTCTTATTAGCTGTTTGGGAGATTGGATGCATTTAAAGACGAAAAGACACATCATCCATCCTCAAGTTGTTTATACACCTCAAAGTATTTTTTAATTTATTTTTTACTGATGTACAGAAAATTTGCAATGCTGTGTTAACTTCTAATGTACAGCAAAGTGACTCCATTATATACATACGTACATCCTTTTTTATATTCTTTTCCATTATGGCTTATCCCATGATATTGAATATAGTTCCCTGTGCTATACAACAGGACCTTGTTTATTAATTCCATATGTAATAATTTGCAACTGCTTATCCCAAATGCCCTCATGGCATTTTTAAATGGCTGTTTGTTTTGGGTTTTTTTTTTTTTTTTTCTTTTCTTAATCTATGCTCAGAAACAGAAAGAAATTATTTCAGGGAGCAAGGAATTTTCAGTCAGAAGACTTGGGTTCAAGTTTAGATTTCACTTGTGTGTGATGTTGGACAAGTAATAATCCTCTCTGAGTTTCAGCTCCTTCATTTTTTATGGTATGATACAGACCCTAGTCAGCTTGCCTTATGAGGACCAAATGTGATAATTGCCAAGCTTCAAAGGCAAACAAAGTTAGGGTCCCTTGCCAAAGGCCAACGGGATGAACCACTTGCTCCAGCAGTTGAAGGTGGAGCCCTGGTTTTTATTTTTTTCTAGTCACTAAGTCATATCCATGCCTATCAAATTGGGCAGAAACCTGGGGAAGACAGAACAAGGGGATGGAGCAGGGAGAGTTGTGATGGTTGGAGAGGGGTCAAGCTGTGGTGAAAGTGAAAGTGTTAGTAGCTCAGTTGTGTCTGACTGTTTGCAACCCTGTGGCCTGCAACACTCCAGGTTTCCCTGACCTTCACCGTCTCCCAGAGTTTGCTCAAACTCAAGTCCTTTGAGTCAGTAATGCCACCCAACCCAACTAGAGTGGGTAGCCATTCCCTTCTCCTGGTCCCGTGCACTGCAATCAGAGTCTTTACCACCTGAGCCACCAGGGAAGCCCCAAGCTATGGTAGACAAAGGAATTAAAAGGAATTATCATCCTAAATGAAATTCGAGTTAGACTTCCAGCAATAAAATGCTCAGTGTATGTTCTGGATTTGGGAGCAAGTTATAGAAGAGGTCATAGTAAGTGTATTGGTGGGATGGGGGTGAGAGGGTAAGAGGATTGAGAGGAAGAGGGGAGATCAACTCAGAAGCAGAGGGTTCCATTGTGAGCCAGGTCAAAAAGCCAAATTAAACTCTATATGAAGTGCTGGTTTTCTAAATGAGTACTGTCTACGCAGAAGCAGGAAGCTGTCGTAAATCAGATGTGCTTGTGTTTTCCTGTTGTTCAGACAAAAGTCTGATTTCTCTGTGTCTGGTTGAGGGTGTTGGGAGTAGTGGAGATTGGACCTTTGCAGGGAATAGCAGTAGGGGGAAGACAAGATGGCTAAATTGCATTATTATCATATTAGATACCAGAGTCAAGAGAAGATCAAGGAAACTTCCCTTACTTAACATTATTGTTGAAGGCTAACCTTGCATTGAGATTTAGTCTGTTAATTTATAAGGTTTATGAGCCAAATATAACCACATTTAAATGGCCATCCTTAGAGTTTAGGACTTCTTATCTGCTATTAGAAATAATCTTTACTGCACTGTAGAGATAGTTAACTGTTTTACATCACTGGTATAAAAGTCTTATTCCATAATAGCTGAGATCGCATGAGTGATGTCTATCAGGTTACCTGTGAGATAGGGTGAATCTGGTCCTCTACTGGATCGCAGCCCTTAAGAAGCAGCATCCTTTCAGGCTAGCCTGAGGGGCAAGTGTGGCATTGAATGATGGCAAGTATGATTCAGCCAAGGAAAAACAGAAAGGAACTGCAAAATAGTTGTCCAAATAAGAGAATAGACAGGCAAGGGAGCTACCGGGAGACAGAAATTTAGAACAAAATTTGGGACTGAACTTCATTAATCCTAACTGATAATTTTGTTAGCTCAGGCTTGCCTTTACAGAGCTGGGTGATCTCATTCCACATTTCCAAAAGTCCAGCTATGAGCCTTAATTTAAAAAAATTTTATATCTTTTCTCTGTAAAAGCAATAATCAGTTTAAAACAAAGTAGAACTATAATTTCATTTGCAAAAGTAACAAAACTAAAGATACCTAATATAAAGAAGAAAGATACACATTCTTTAAGAAGGAAGTTATAAAATCCTATTGTAGAAGACTAAAAAATGAAACATTGGAAATTATATGATCTTCTTGAATGGAATCCTTAATATCTCCCAAATTTAAATATTCTCTGATCTATCAATGGAAAGCAGTTATAGTTAGAATCACAAGAAAAGTTTTTTATTGGAGAAAATAATCTTAAAGTCATACCGGGAAACAAACTTATAATAATAACCAAAAATTAATTAAGAGGAATAATGAGGAGGGTATGCCTTGCCAGACAATAAAGTATAAGATACTGTATTGGTATAGGAACAAACAAAGTGAACAATGGAAGACAATCAAAATTCCAGGAATGGATTTCAACATATGTAGGAATTTAATGTTTGACAAAGCTGAAATTTTAGTTCCACAAGAAAAGGCTCACAGATACCTGATTAATCCATCGAGAAGAAAATAAAATCGGAATGCTATCACCTACCACGCATTGTTGTTGTGTTGTTCAGTCACTAAGTCATACCCGCCTCTTTGTGAGTCAATGGCCTGCAGCACGCCAGGCTTCCCTGTCCTTCACATGTCCCAGAGTTTGCTCAAACTCATTTCCATTAAGTTGGTGATGCTTTTCAACCATCTCATCCTCTGTCATCCCCTTCTCCTGCCCTCAATCTCTCCCAGCATCAGGGTCTTTTCCAATGAGTCAACTCTTTGCATTAGGTGGCCAAAGTATTGGAGCTTCAGCACTAGTCCTTCCAATGAAATTTCAGGGTTGATTTCCTTTAGGATTGACTGGTTTGATGTCCTTACTGTTGAAGGGACTCTCAAGAGTCCTTAGCACCACAGTTCAAAAGCATCAGTTCTTTGACACTCAGTCTTCTTTATGGTCCAACTCTCACAGTCACACGTGACTACTGGAAAAACCATAGCTTTGACTGTATGAACCTTTGTCAGCAAAGTGATGTCTCTGCTTTTTAACACGCTATATAGGCTTGTCATGGCTTTCCTGCCAAGAAGCAACCATCCTTTAATTTCATGGCTGCAGTCACCATCCACAGCAATTTTGGAGCCCAAGAAAATAGTCAGTCACTGCTTCCACTTTTACCCCTTCTATTTGCCATAAAGTAGTGGGAACCAGATGCCGTGATCTTAGTTTATCTAATGTTGAGTTTTAAGCCAACTGTTTGATTTTCCTCTTTCACCCTCATCCAGAGGCTCTTTAGTGCCTCTTCACTTTCTGCCATTAGAGTGATATCATCTGCATATCTGAAGTTGTTGCTACTTTTCATCCTCTTTTGCCCCTTCTCCTTTTACCTCACTTCTCCTTATCCACCATTATCTTCTCATTCCCATGCTTTCCTTTGTTCTCCTGTAAAATCACAGTGAGAAATGCAATGTTTCCTGCAATGTCAGTGAACAAAAGATGTCATAGTCATCAGTGATTGCAGCCTTCTATTGTGAAGGTGCACAATGTGAGAGTTGCAGGAGAGTCGCTGGTGAGCCCTGAAGAAACACAGGGCTGAAAAGAATACCTGCCATCTAGCAGCCATCAGACAGCAGCCACTCCCTATGCTGAGCCCAGAGAAAACACAGGAAATACAGGATAGGAAAATACAGGATGTTGGCACCAGGCTGCTGAGGTGTGTATCAAAAGAGTCATTTCAGTGAGCTCAGATTCTTGCATCTTTCCATACATAGAAAAGCTCTAAATTCCTTAACTTGGCATATCTGTTTCTTTAATTAACAGTAATATTTTTATGCTCCCAACTATCTGTCTTTTGATGCAAAATTCTTATATATCCTAGCTCCTGCCCTCACCTCCTTAGAAAAGTTTCTTATAGCTATCTGAAAGCTGTTTCTAGGCTGCAGTCCTCATTTTGCCCCCAAATAAAACTTAACTCGCAACTCTCACATTATGCATTTTTTAAATCAATACATGTAACGTTCAGAATACAAAGAGAATATGCTCAGGATTGGGATGATGCCAGGGTGGAAGACATGTTTCTGTCCCAGCTCATGTTTATGACTATGTTAGGTAGTTAGAATAGGAAAAAGGAGTCCAGAATGACAGTGGTTAAAAGACAAGGAAGGGGAAAGCCCAGGAAAACAGAACAAAGGAAGATCAGAGGACTAGAGTGAGGACCTCAGGTAGAACAAACAGCACTCCCGGCTAGCCCAATTTACATAGGGCAGGCCCAGGGGGAGGAAAAATTATATAAAAAGAGGAGCCAAGGGGCGGGGGTGGGGGGGGCGTGCTCTTTGTCTCTCCCATTCTCTCTCTCTTCACAATGTTTGGGTCGTCATGCCCTCATGCCTTGAGGATGTATTTTCCTTTATTTTCTAAACAAAACTGAGCTATAACACGGAGCTGTGACACTGGTCTGTCCAAGAGCTGTAATGCTGGCCCGTCTGAGAGCTATAATGCTCGTCTCTCGCTTCAGATTTTTGTTGTGATGAGACAGAATCAAGGAAATTACACACTACCCTGACACTTCCAAGAATATTAGGAGACATTCAGGCTTCAAAATGTTGGAGCTCCATTGTAGCATTTCTTGGATGGCCATGAAAACACATTCCTTTGGAAACTGATCAACTTTTGAAACCTGGAAGAATCTGAAGTTGCTCCTGTCCTTTAGATATCTCAGAGGAAATTCCTCCTAGGTTTTCAAAATGTTGTAAAATCTTCCAGCTGCCCCTCCTACAAAAGTGACAGTCCAGCGAATAGGCAGTCAGGGAGAGAAACAGCATTCAAGACCGAGATGCCAAGCTCCAATTGGTCATCGTGGGCCTCTCAACGATGGATTCCTTCCTTGTAGAGAGCTTGGCTGTGGATCACCTCTGATTGCACCATCTCCACACTTCTGAATTTGTATCTGTGAGAACTTTGGTTTTGCAAGATATTTCAGGGTCCCCCTAATTTCTTGTGACCTTCTCCACTTAGTGCTTACTATTTTTCAATGATAAACAAAACTATAGCATCTTTGGCCATCGATTCACACATTCTGTTTTAGAATCACAATGAATATAAACTACCTCCTGTGAAAGACCAACAACGGTCAGCCAAGTGAAAACAAAACTAAATGTTTTTGCCTTAAATATTCTATGCATCTTATCTCTCATCCCTTTCCTTCCTCTAGTTATGTTCCCTGTTCTCGTTCCAATCAAGCAAGACTGCCTCTGGTGAAACACTTGTTTAGATATTTGTTATGGCTTTCAAGGCTTTGTTTTAGCTGCTGCTGCTGCTGCTGCTGCTAAGTCTCTTCAGTCTTGTCCGACTCTGTGCAACCCCATAGACGGCAGCTCACCAGGCTCCCTGTCCCTGGGATTCTCCAGGCAAGAACACTGGAGTGGGTTGCCATTTCCTTCTCCTGATCTATCACAAACTTGCATTTCAAAGCTCTTCTAAAGTGATTACATACATTGAGATTTTTGTTAATTTCTTTTCCTAGAAAAATCAGAATTGTGAAATTTGCCTTTCTTCTCCTATCATGCCATTTAGCTGTGCTCATGTCATTTCTACTCACAACCTCTTTTCCTTCCTCAGCAGTAAAGCAGAGTGATGGAGAGAGCCAATGCTAAAGCCAGGCCATCTTTGTTTGGATCAGTTTTATCCCCTACAAACCCAAGCCTCAGATTAACTCTCTGAGCCTCAGTTCTTTGTTTATTCACATAAAAGCCTTGAACTCTCGATGTTCACGAAGTTAGCTGCTCTTGTGATTAATATTTACCAGTCTCTATCATCCTGACCCACGCTCCACTGGCTGCCATGATCCCTTGTGTGCTATGAACTAATGAAGACTGAAAATGCTAACAGTCCTCACTTTTCCTTCTAATTTTATTGAAGGTTAGCCATTGTAGGTCTCTGGATACAGACACAATGAAGAAAAGAAACTAATACCTCTGCCTTCAAGATGCTCACATCTTGACCAGAAGAGGGCAGGACCTCTAGGGGTGTGATAAGAGCCATTAAATATAGTATGATGAGTTATAATAAAAGTCTGCAGAAAACTCTAGAAAGATTGAGTCATCGTCTGGGAATGGAGATGGTAGTGAAGAGCAAGGGACATCCTTAGAGAGTAGCTGGTCTTGCAGGAAGTGAGCTGGAGAACATTGTCCAGGTGGAGAGAATATTCTTGTCAAAGGCGTGGACTGGTCCATTTTGGAAAGGCATGGAGAGGTCAGTGGGTTAAAGTGAGGATGAACTATGCTCAGTGTGCTTGGATATAAGACCACAAATAATTGCTTAAAGGCAGAAAGCTTTTCTGGTGAGACCAATCAAGATATAGTTTGGTTTTTTAAAAATATAAATTTATTTATTTTAATTGGAGGCTAATTACTTCACAATATTATATTGGTTTTGCCACACATCAACATGAATCTGCCACGGGTGTACACGTGTTCCCCATCCTGAACCCCGCTCCCACCTCCCTCCCCGTACCATGCCTCTGGGTCATCCCAGTGCACCAGCCCCGAGATATAGTTTTAAAATTCTTCTTTAAGGGCTTCCCTGGTGGTCCAGTGCTTGGGAGTCTGCCTGCCAATATAGGGGACATGGGTTTGATCCCTGGGCAGGGAAGATCCCAGGTGCCCCCAAGGGCAACCAAACCCCTGTGCCACAACCATTGAGCCCATGCTCCCCAGAGCCTATGTTCTGCAACAAAAGAAGCCACTGCAATGAGACATTCAAGCATGGCAACTAGAGAGTAACCCTGCTTGCCACAAGTAGAGAAAGCCCTTCTGCAGCAACAAAAACCCAGTGGAGCCGGAAAAAAAAAAAAATTTTTTTCTTTAAGACATTATGTTCTGTATTTAACTGGCACAGATGATAGTGTGACCACCAACAATTGATGAGTGAGTAACATTACTAGGAGTGAGTCACAAAGAGGCGGTGGGGGTGGGGCAGGGCTAACGTTTATGGGGAACCAATTATGTGCAGGCTCTGTACGAAATGATGCACTACTGTGTGGAAGGCAGACCAGAAGTTTTTGAAGGAGAAAGCCAATTATGGTAACAATTAAAGTGAATAGAATAAAACAAGCTATTGTATATATTTTCATAGTATTTTCATATACATTATCTTATTACAGACTCAGTGTGGGTCTAAAATAATCCTCATTTTACAGGTAAGAAAAGCAAATCTCAGGTTAAATGTACCAAAGATCACATAACCAGTGGAGGCAAAGGAGTGAGCTACAAGATTAGGGAGACTGTGCTCTAAACTGGAGATGACAGAAATAATTCATAGCAAATCAATTGGTCTTAGGCTTCTGGAGTCAGAAGGATCCTGAGGCTTCATCTGGGATGAATGGTAAGAGGACTGTAATCAGCTAGCAATGTCTGTCATGAGATAGGGGGAAGGTGAGTTGCCATCCCTGTGTCTTACTTGCTTGAGCATGAATGAAGTAGGCTTTAAGTCAGAGGTTGATGAGGGAGGTTACATAAAGGTGACCAAAAGCTATAAAGGAGGCCGGGAAGCCCAGCCTGGCGCTGTTGCCAACCTAGAGGGGGGGGGGGGGCGGGGAGGAGAAGGAGACTCAAGAAGGAGGGAATATAATTACGACTGATTCATGTTGTTGTACAGCAGAAACCAACACAGGATTGCAAAGCAATTTTCCTCCAATAAAAAAAATAAAAGAATGTTGGAAGAATGATATAGGGACTTTTCTAAGTTAATACTGTTTTTAAACCTGGTATTATAAATATGGGGCTTCCCTGGTGGCTCAGCAATAAAGAATCCACCTGCCAATGCAGGAGACCTGGGTTTGATCCCTGGGTTGGAAAGATCCCCTGGAGTAGGAAATGGCAACCCACTCCAGTGTTCTTTTTTTTTTTTAATTCTAATTTTAATTTTAATTTTTTTTTTTCATCTCAGGTGACACTCCAGTGTTCTTGCCTGGGGAAATCCCATGGACAGAGGAGCCTGGCAGGCTATAGTCCACGGGGTCAAAAAAGAGTTGCACAGGATTTAAGGACTAAACAATAGCAACAGCAACCTAGGAGGGACAATTGAGAAGCCTTGACTGCACACACATTTATTTACTATTCATCATAAACTTGTGAATTCTACAGCTTGTCATATGCAAGACATTCAAGACACAGTGCCTGCCCTCAGGGAGTTCCATCTCACTGGAGAAGACAGAAGGCAGGATGGTAGCCTCAGTCACATAGGTATGAAAGAGTTGCTGAAGTACAGAGAATAGAGAACAGTCCTTCTTGGCACACATGACTAGATTCCCCATCTGATGAAGCAAACAGAAGCAGCTTGAGACTATGAATTTCAGTTCTATCACTCAAAGATTTCCTATTTTACCTGGTATTCACCTCTCTTTAAGATTATAATTGAATGTAAAAGACTTTTCCTGCATTTTTTAAATAGGTTTAAAGCAAAAGGTCTGGATTAATACATATCTACATAAGAATCTTTATATTTATGTCTTATGTAGATATGTCTACATAAGAATCTTTATATTTATATTGTATTTAAAAATAATCCTTATATTTATATTTATGTCAGATTATATTTATGTCCTCATATTTATAAATTCTTATATTAAATCCTTATATTTATATTTATCCTTNAATGATGCTGAAGCTGAAACTCCAATACTTTGGCCACCTGATGAGAAGAGCTGACTCATTTGAAAAGCCCCTGATGCTGGGAAAGATTGAGGGCAGGAGGAGAAGGGGATGACAGAGGATGAGATGATTGGATGGCATCACTGACTCAATGGACATGGGTTTGGGTAGATTCCGGGAGTTGGTGATGGATAGGGAGGCCTGGCGTGCTGTGGTTCATGGGGTCACAGAGAGTCGGACACGACTGAGCGACTGAACTGAACTGAAATATAGTCCCATCTCCCTGTTAGGAAATAAAGAATTGGGGGCTTTCCTGATGGCCCAGTGATTAAGAATTTACCTTGCAATTCAAGGGACACCAGTTGATCACTGGTCCTGGAAGATCCCACATACTGTGGAGGAACTAAGCCCATGCATCACAACTGCAGAAACACTTGCACCCTAGAGCCCATGCTCTGCAACAAGAGCAGTTTGTACCACAACTAGAGAGCAGCCCCCACTCGCCACAACTAGAAAAAGTCCTTGAGCAACAACAAAGATCAGCCCAGCCTAAACAATAAATAAATAAAAACAAATTTGAAAAAAGAAATGAAGAATTACTAAATAATACCATTGTCTGAGTCCATTAAAGTTTTGCAGGTCTTTGAATCTTGCCGCTACTACTTATTAACCACTTGACTTAACTACTGAAGTCTGGAGTGTTCAGATCTCTAATCTGCTCTTTTTGGGGCCTATTTTTTTTTTAAATTATTATAAAATGCTGTATTGAGAAAGGTGTGATACATGCAGAGGGCTTTTGAATTACATGATTATTTTGGCCAGGAGGGAGACAGTATTACAACTAGTTAAGGATCACAGTATATTTTAGAGCCCCTGCAAACCTTGTTACGACATGATCAGACCTGGGGAAAAGCCTATAAAAATATGTTTTTCTCCTATTTTGGCTGTTAATGGTGAGCAAGAGCTCTGATGGATCATTCTCTACTGGAGGCAAGATGTGCTTCACACACAGCCAGGTAGGTGACTAGTTAGTGTCACAGCCAGGAGCATTTGGACAATGGGTTCCACAGGGAATATCTTCTCCAAGTTGATCACTGACAAGTTTATTAAGATCAACAAATCAGAATTGTAAACTGTTCTCTCACTGCTTCCCTCCACTATGGTTTTCTCTGAGTTATTACCATTTATCACTTTCAGCCAATCAAAAGAAGAAAAGAAGAAGAAGAAAAAGTCAGGAGATTTTAGACCTGTTGATGAAAAATGTGTCACCGATGAGTGAGATGATGTCTCCTTGGAAGTTACTACAGCTTCATAGTCCACCATTCTTGCTCAGAACCTTCAAAAGCCTTTTTGGCCCATCTCAGTGTTTCCTAGGGCTCCACAGGTGGCAGTAGTGGAGAAGAACCCATCTGCCAATGCAGGACACGTAAGAGATGCTGATTTGATCCCTGGGTTGGGAAGATCCCCTGGAGGAGGGCATGAAAATCCACTCCATATTCTTGCCTGGAGAATCTCCATGGACAGAGGAGCCTGGCGGGCCACAGTCCATGGGGTCACAAAGAGTCGGACACAACTGAAGCGACTTAGCACACATGCACGGTGTTTCCCAATCACTCAGCCTGTGGGTTGCCTGTGTTTTTCTGTTCCCAAGTGATGATCAGAGAGGGAAGCAAGACAGAACAGGGAAGAGAGGCTCATTAGGAACTGGTAACAGCTCCCTGTGACAAGACATCTAAAAATGGAACGCTGTCTCTGTCATCTTTTTCATGGTGGCATCTATTTGGCTGTGCTATCAGGGAATGGGGAGTGAGAGTCAGCCTGAAAGTCCCATATGGGGCACCAAACCTAAAGTGATTTCCAGTAGGAGGCTGGGTTCAGGCAACAATGTCTGTGAAATTATATGATGAAAGACAGAAAGTTTATTGCACGAGGAGTCAGAATAAAACAAGTTCAGCTCAATTTTTCTTTCTAAAAATACATTTGGGATTGTCATGGGTTCATGCTAAGTTCTGTCTTAGCAGCCAACCAACCATGCTGTTGATTTTACTGACATAGAAGAGAATAATTGAGCTATCTGGGATTTTCTGCAAATTTTATGAAATTCCATTTTGCCATAAAGGTGGTGGTGCTTTGTAATAAATGCTCCCATGCTTCTGCAAGGGAAGACAGACAGTAACAGTCAGTAGAGGAAAAAAAAAACCTTCCATCTTTAAGCTCTTATTTGTGCTCAACAGGTCCTACACAAATAGTGATTCAGAATGCAATAGTACACCACACCCACTTCACACCTGCCTCCCCAGGACTGACCCTGGGGTAAAACCAAAGTTATCAGATGAAGCAGCTTGAAAATGGAAATTTCTTTGTTGATCACCACAGAAAATATTACAATGTAGCTCAGAAAGGCTTGCTCTTGGCTTAAAAAAATCCAATGTTATTAGCCCTAAGAAATAAGAACAAAGTTAAGTAAATAGAAAGAAAATATCTCTCATGCAGAACACATTTATCATTTCAGGGGTAGAGTGTAGAGTAGGAAATCAATCCATGGGATTCAACTATGTTGGATTTTAGGAGGGTTCAAGTTGCAGACTGAGGTGAAGAAACTAGTATTGAATGTTATCCCCCTCTCCACGTGTGGTTCCCCTCCCTCAACAGTTGCTAAGATTCACACAGAGGCCAGTTGGTCTGAGGCCCTTTCCTCAAATATATTCTGGTCTTTTAAACTATAAAGTTTACAGCATATATGATAGAAGGGATGATATTAACAGCCTTTGAAGATTTTCATGGCATTTTAGTTGACCGTTTTTCCTCTTGGCTTTCCAGCAGCATTTCAAGGAAAGTTGAAGTTGTCTGTGTCCCTGTCTATTGCAGCTAGAGGAAGCTGAGGTGGGGGATAAGTGACCCTCTTTCAAAGGCAAGATCCAATAGAAAAGTTGATAAACTTCCTTCTGCCCCACAAGTACCTAAGAGAGTAGGAGAGAAGACACAGAGATATTTTATCTTCTATATCATGTGTTGATATGTGTCCCTGGTGGCTCAGATGCTAAAGAATCTGCCTGCAATACAGGAAACCCTGGTTTGATTCCTGGGTCAGGAAGATCCTTTGGAGAAGGAAATGACAACCCACCAGTATTCTTGCCTGGAGAATTCCATGGACAGAAGAACCTGTCCATGGGTTTGCACATAGGTTTGCAAAGTGTCAGACACAACTGAATGACTGACACTTTCACTTTCCCCTAAATATAAATGTTGAAATCTTAACCCCCAATACCTGAGGTGAACTTATTTGGAAATAGAGTCATTGCAGATGTAAATAGCTAAGTTGGAATGAAGTTATTTACTGGACTAGGGTGAGACCCCTAATCCAATAAGACTGATGTCCTTATAAAAAAGTGAAAATTTAAACACAGACATGCACGCAGAGGGAACAGCAGATAGAGAAAGGCAGAGATCAGGATGATGCAGCAGAAACTCAGGAATGCCAAAGGTTCCAACAAACCACCAGAAGTTAGGAGAGAGGCACGAGGCCAAGATTCTCCTTAACAGCCCTAAGCCAACACCTTGATTTTGAACTTCAAGCCTTCAAACTGAGACATTAGATTTCTGTAGTTCTAAGCTACCCAACTTACAGTACTTTGTTATGAGAGCCTTAGCAAATGAATACAACCTGCCACCAAACTCTGAATTTCACCAGGGTTAACAAAATGTCATCTGTAGGTGAGAGAGCAGACATTAAATAGAACTATCATAGCTTTGCTGGATGAGCTAAAGAGCAGACTACACGTCCTATACCATCAGTTGAAGGCTTGGCAAAACCCGCCACTGAATAGGAAAGGCTTCTCAGTGCTCCTAAGAACAGCAGTTGAAATGCAATCAGACAGGAACTTTTTTTTTTCCTTGGCTGCACTGTATGGCATGCGGGACCTTAGTTCCCTGACCAGGGATTGAACCTGTGCCTCTTACATAAGAAGTGTGGAGTCTTAGCCACTGGACCACCAGGGAAATCACTACCTGTGTTGTACAGAGATAGCTTCATACATAGTACGTATATAGAGGATGGTGATCTCTTTAGGTGGCTCCCTGTGTCTAGCCAGTCATGCACAGTTCCAGCTTTAGAGATCCTTCACTAACTTTATGGTGAGCTGAGAAGAGGTTCTGGGGTCATGAAAGTAAAAGTGAAAGTGAAGTCAGTCGGTCGTGTCCGACTCTTTGTGACTCCGAGGACTGTAGCCTACCAGGCTCCTCCGCCCATGGGATTTTCCAAGCAAGAGTACTGGAGTGGGTTGCTGTTTCCTTCTCCAGGGGATATTCCTGACCCAGGGATCGAACTCAGGTCTCCCACATTGTAGGCAGATGCTTTACAGTCTGAGCCACCAGGGAAGTGAGTCTAGGGTTACAGGGGTGTTTTATTAATAACACCAACTGTTGTTTCTCAGTCTGAGAATTATAATTTCAGTCATTTCAAAGATTAATCCCTGTGATGCTGGCGACATTGGAGTGAAGTTGTGAATATGAAAAGAGCATATTAAAGCTAAGAGGATTCTAAAAAAACCAATTTCCATCANTCAGGAATGCCAAAGGTTCCAACAAACCACCAGAAGTTAGGAGAGAGGCACGAGGCCAAGATTCTCCTTAACAGCCCTAAGCCAACACCTTGATTTTGAACTTCAAGCCTTCAAACTGAGACATTAGATTTCTGTAGTTCTAAGCTACCCAACTTACAGTACTTTGTTATGAGAGCCTTAGCAAATGAATACAACCTGCCACCAAACTCTGAATTTCACCAGGGTTAACAAAATGTCATCTGTAGGTGAGAGAGCAGACATTAAATAGAACTATCATAGCTTTGCTGGATGAGCTAAAGAGCAGACTACACGTCCTATACCATCAGTTGAAGGCTTGGCAAAACCCGCCACTGAATAGGAAAGGCTTCTCAGTGCTCCTAAGAACAGCAGTTGAAATGCAATCAGACAGGAACTTTTTTTTTTCCTTGGCTGCACTGTATGGCATGCGGGACCTTAGTTCCCTGACCAGGGATTGAACCTGTGCCTCTTACATAAGAAGTGTGGAGTCTTAGCCACTGGACCACCAGGGAAATCACTACCTGTGTTGTACAGAGATAGCTTCATACATAGTACGTATATAGAGGATGGTGATCTCTTTAGGTGGCTCCCTGTGTCTAGCCAGTCATGCACAGTTCCAGCTTTAGAGATCCTTCACTAACTTTATGGTGAGCTGAGAAGAGGTTCTGGGGTCATGAAAGTAAAAGTGAAAGTGAAGTCAGTCGGTCGTGTCCGACTCTTTGTGACTCCGAGGACTGTAGCCTACCAGGCTCCTCCGCCCATGGGATTTTCCAAGCAAGAGTACTGGAGTGGGTTGCTGTTTCCTTCTCCAGGGGATATTCCTGACCCAGGGATCGAACTCAGGTCTCCCACATTGTAGGCAGATGCTTTACAGTCTGAGCCACCAGGGAAGTGAGTCTAGGGTTACAGGGGTGTTTTATTAATAACACCAACTGTTGTTTCTCAGTCTGAGAATTATAATTTCAGTCATTTCAAAGATTAATCCCTGTGATGCTGGCGACATTGGAGTGAAGTTGTGAATATGAAAAGAGCATATTAAAGCTAAGAGGATTCTAAAAAAACCAATTTCCATCATCAGTTCAGTTCAGTTCAGTTCAGTCACTCAGTCGTGTCTGACTCTTTGAGACCCCATGAATCGCAGCACGCCAGGCCTCCCTGTCCATAACCAACTCCCGGAGTTCACTCAGACTCACGTCCATTGAGTCCATGATGCCATCCAGCCATCTCATCCTCGGTCGTCCCCTTCTCCTCCTGCCCCCAATCCCTCCCAGCATCAGAGTCTTTTCCAGTCAGTCAACTCTTCACATGAGGTGGCCAAAGTACTGGAATTTCAGCTTTAGCATCATTCCCTCCAAAGAAATCCCAGGGCTGATCTGGTGTCTATAACTGACCCTTTCTCAGTCCTAGTTCAGCTACCATCTCTCCATGCTCAAACCCTCAGTAGCCTCTCGGCTTCCAGCCGCAACCTGCTCTAACCCACCCCTTCCAGCCATGACCAGAGTCCCTGTCATAAAAAGTTCTGACCAGGGCACTCCTTTCTTAAATACTTGACTCTCCAGGGCCTCAGAATCTATACCAATTTGAATTCCAGCTTCAGTTCCTTCTCACTCTTACCCAGTTCCTGTCCTCCGTGACATTCCCTGAACAGGTCACTTATTTCATGATTCTTCTTTTGTTCAGGTTGCTCTTTTCTGAAATGTTCTCTTTCCCATCCTTTTTATTTTTAAATGCTACCCTGTCTTCAAATCCAAGTTTGAACAGTTTCTCTGTGAACGCTGCTCAAGTCCTGTCAGACAGAATACATCTTGGCTTCTATAAGAAACTGTTCATTACATTAAAATGACATTTATCATCATGCTATCATTTTTAGTCATATAATTACCTGTTTCTTTCTTTGAAAATGAGCTTCTTGAGGATGGTTCCTGTACCTTTTTTGTGGATGTAAGCCCAGTGCTCAGCAGTGTCTGGTGTGGTGAGGTTGTAGGAAGTCTTGTAAATAACTGACTTGATTGGTGTGTAAACAGCAGCTCACACCAGACGCACAAGGAAAAGGTCAGCAGGGTAAGCACCTCTCCTCACTTCTAAGGATGGGCAGACCTGCCTGCAGAACTTCATGAAAGTTAGAGTGAAGCGATGTATAGATGGGGTTACTTCCAAAAGCACGGGAGATCGATGAGGGAACGGGTGGGTTTCTGGCTTCTTTTCCAGTCCCCTATTTCAAGGCCCAGATAAGAAACACTGAAGAAGGTTCACCTGGCTTCAGGCGTGGCTGAAACAACATATTCAGGAAGGTGTCACCATCTCTCTCTCCCTTCCTCTCTCCTCTGAGTTGGTTTTATTCCTCAGCGTTTCTTCCAATGTGGGACGTGTCAGACTCACCAGAGAAGGGCAGCCTCTAAAGCTGTGCGGAATGTACGTTGTGCAGCCAGAAGTGGCAGTCCCGGTCCCAAGCTTACACTAGACCAGGCATGTGCTGGCATGCGCAGAGGCGCCTTCTTCCTCAGCCTTCCGCCGGAGTCCTCCTTGTCACTCTCATGGCCTCAGCTTGTGTCACTTAGCTCCTCCTCGCCAGTCACTGTGGCCATGACGCCTGTGTTCTCAGTGCCCCAGCCTGAGTCAGAGGCCCATTTCCACGGCTGGGCACGGCCCCAACCCGCAGCAGTCAGTGGTGGTCCTAGATGCCAGGGGGGCCATAACAGATGTCCAGTGTAACAGCTGAGCACAGTTCAGGCCATCACAGGAGACTGACAAAGCCTGGCTCTTCCTATTCACCTTTTCCTATAGTCTTCTACCCATCTCTTTCCTTGACATTTCAAAAATTTGCGAAACAATTGGTCTTGTTTCTTAAGACCTCTTTGCAGAGGCCACTTACAGAATGTTGAAAGTTGGAATTTTAGGAGTGTCTTATTTATACTTTGTAATCAGAGATGCTGAATGTTCTTTTCCAATATCTGTACATATGACTTTGGTAAAAATGACATTCATTTATTATCCCAAAGAACTTGCCCTTTGTGTGAAATTTGGGGAAGGCTGCTCCTCACTTAATTTTATGTGAGAAATTTCTACAATCTGGGCGACTTCCCTGGCAGTCCAGAGGCTAAGACTTCACCTTCTAAGCAGAGAGGGCAGGCTCAATCCCTGGTTGGGGAGCTAAGATCCCCACCCAGGGACTAAGCCCATATACCTCACAGCCAAAAAGCCAAAACATAAAGCAGAAGCAGTATTGTAGCAAATTCAGCAAAATTGCTTTAAAATTGGCACACATCTAAAAAATCTTTTACGAAAGGGAAATTTCTATCATTTTTATTCATGTGTAATTAAGTTAAACACTGAGCACCTTCCACAGGTGAGGCCATGTGCTAAACCAAATCATACATCCTGGACATTTATTCCTCAAAAGTATGAGATATAACTATCCCCCATTTGCATAACTTTCCCAAGATGACACAGCTAGAAAGTATCAGAACCCTCATTAGCTCTTAAGTCTATAAAACCTGTGTTTTTTTTCACTAAAATAAGCTTTTTTTTTTTAATATTTGGATTTTTAAATTCACAGATTGCCACCTCACTCTTTTCTGGATTAATAAATCATTTTCTGCTTTGAAAACTATTTGTTTTACCTCTGGGTTTTCCTAAAAAAAAAAAAAAAGAAAGACAGAAAAGAAAGAAAGAGAAGGAGCCAAGTTAAAAGGTAAAAGGAAAGAGAAACTTTGTTGTGTATTTCCATTAAACAATAGAGCACGGACCATTTTTCTTACACACGCCTATGAGATAACGAAAGCCACTGGTATGAGACTTGAAAAGGAAACTGCATGCAGAGCCGTCTTGCTACAACAAGGATTAAACCATAGTGGTCGAGAGAAGGAAATGCAGCCTCACCAAGGAAAACTGTGACTCACCCTTCAGACAGCTGCCTCCAAACACCAGAAGAGAAAATATTCTCTAGAAAAAATGGTGACGAGCAGATGGGAATTTCCTGCTAATCTCCTTAGAGCAAGGGAGTGAAAGTCCTTTTCTGAATAGGTGGGGCTAGAAGGGAGACACACCTCTTGAGAGCAGGGAGCAGCCCTTCTGCAGAAGGTCCTGATAAGCCCTTGGAGCAAAGCCAGGAGCTGGACCATAGAACTCCTTGTGCTCTCTTTAAACCACAAGATCAATGCTATGATGTTGCATAAACGTTAACAGGATGACTAGTTTGACAGATAGCTCCCAGGTGGTCAGTGGTAAAAGACTCTATCTGCCAATGCAGAAGATGCAGGTTTGGTCCCTGGGTTGGGAAGATCTCTTGAAGGAGGAAATGACAGCCCACTCCAGTATTCTTGCCTGGGAAATCCCATGGACAAAGGAGACTGGTGGGCTACAGTCCATTGGGTCGCAAAGAATTGAACATCACACACACACACACACACACACACACAGATGATTACAGGGAGTTGAAAACATAGTTTCTGGTTCCAAATATATCTCTCTTCTTAACAACTGTAGACTTGGGTAAGTTACTTAACCTTACTGAGTCTTGGTTTTCTTATATGTAGAAAGAAGACAGTAATATTTTCCTCTATGGTTCTCAGAAGCATTAAATAAGATGGTATACATTTATAACACATTTAGCAGAGTCCCTTGCAGAACAAATGTCCTTAAGAAATGTAGTTGTTATTGTTGTGTTTGCATTATGCTATTATAGCAGATATTCACATTATGAAGACATAAATATAGTTACCTTGATGATTCCTCCAAAATTAAATCTAGAATTACCATATGATCTAGCAATTCCACTTCTAGTTAAACTTGTGTCTTTATGTAAATTACCCCCAGCCACTTAGCTATTGAGGTCGAAAAGATCACTAATGCAATAAATTCAGGTTATAATACTCAAAGATTTAGAAAAATACAAATGCCTGAGGCTCAAATAGATATTTTCACACTCACATTTATAGCAGCATTAATCAAAATAACCAGAAGTTGGAAGCAAATGTCCACCAGTGAAGGAATGAATAAACAAAATGAGATATATACTTACAATGGGATATTGTTCATCCATTAAAAGGAAGGAAATTTTGATGCATGCTACAACATAGCTGAGACTTAAAGACATTATAAGTGAAATAAATCAGTCACAAATGAAATAAAGACTAGGAGTCCACTTATATGGGGTACCTAGAGGGTTCAAATTCATTGTTGTTATTTAGTTTTTAAGTCATGTCCAGCTCTTTTTCAGTCCCTTGGAATGTAATCTGTCAGTCTCCTGTATCCAAGGGATTTCCCAGGCAAGATTACTGGAGTGGGTTGCTGTTTCCTTCTCCAGGGGATCTTCCCAACCCAGAGATTGAATCACTTCTCCTGCATTGGAGGTGGATTGTTTACCACCTAGCTAACTGGGAAGCCCCATTTGAATTCATAGAGATAGAAAATAAAACGGTGATTGCCATGGTTGGGAGGAGGGGAAATAGAGAACTAGTAGTGTTTCATGGGTATAGAGTCTCAGCTGGGAAAGATAAAAAAAACTCTGAAGTTGTGCGGTGATGGTTACCCAACAGTGGAAATGGATTTAGTGCTATAAAACTGTACACTTAGAAATGGTTAAAATAGTAGATTTTATATTGTGTATATTTTACCACAATAAAAGAAAAAAATGTTTGTTATTAGTTTTCTGCAACTTGAAATGCAGTTGGTGCAGGTGTGTAACGTAGAAAGTGCTCTGGGCTTTTATCCAGAGTTTTAGTAGGAGAGGATCAACTTCTTGGGCAACCTTTTAAAATATGAGAGACTGTTGCAATGTGACATAAAAACCTCTTACAATCTAACTGCTGACAATGTTGAACTTAGACTGTAAGGGCCTATTGGGGTTTCTTTGGAGGCTCAGTGATAAAGAATCCGCCTGCCAATGCAGGAGACATGTGTTTGATCCCTGGGTTGGGAAGATCCCTTGGCGAAGGAAATGGCAACCCACTCCAGTATTCTTCCCTAGGAAATCCCATGGACAGACGAGCCTGGCAGGCTACAGTCCACAGGGTCACGAAGGAGTCAGATATGACTTAGTGATTAAACACACATCACAAGGGCCTATTGATTTAATCTTATCTTGGAATCTTATTAAGAGATATTAGGCCATCAAACAATGTATGCTGATTCTGAAAAAGGGACACAAGATACTGTGGCTTCATTTTCTATTTCTTCCTTCTGATCTGTTTTAAAGAACTTTAATGAAGCATAACTGATATCCAATAAACTGCATATTTAAAGCGAACATTTGGTTTTGATGCACATGTACACTCCTGAAATCATGGACACCAACACAGAGAACATATTCACCTCCTTCCAAAAGTTTTCTCACGTCTGTTTGTAATTCCTACCTCCATCTGGTTCCTTAGTCCCACCACACCCATCCTCAGGTAACCATTGATCTGCCTTTTGTTGTTATAGCTTTCCTTTCTAGAACTTTGTATGAATGGGACAATACAGAATATATTCTTTGTCTGTCTCATATTCAGCATAATTTTGAGATTTATCCATGCTATTGTGTGTATCAAAGGTACATCCCTTTTTATTGCTGAGCATTATCTGGGTACACTAAAATCATTTCTTTAGTCATTAATTTGTGGTGGGCATTTGAGTTGTTTCTAATTTGGGGATGTTAGAAGTGAAGGTCCTACAAACATTCATATACAAGTGTATGTATAGAAAGATGCTTTCCTTTCTCTTTGGTAAATAACGGAGTGGAACAGCTGGGTCATATAGTAGGCGTATATTTACCTTTTTAAGAAACTATGGAATAGTTTTCCAAAGTGATTCTGCCATGTTTCACTTCTATCAGCAGTGTAATGAGAGTTCCAGTTGTTCTATATCCTTGCCAATGATTGATAAAGTCAGTCTTTAACTTTAGCCTTCTGATAAGTGTGCAGTGAAGTCTCTTTGTGGCTTTAATTTGCATTTCCTTAATGACTAATGATGTTGACTGATCATCTTTTTCTGTCCTATCAGCCACCTTATCGGGTTGACCCAAAAGTTCATTCGGGTCTTTCCATAAGATGTTATAGAAAAATCCAAACAAACGTTTTGGCCAACCCAGTATCTTCTTTGGTGACATGTATTCAAGTCTTTGTCCATCTTTTATTGGGTTGTTTTACTGTTTCTGAGATTTGAGAGTTCTTTATCCAAGAACACTGAAAAATCCTTCACCATGTATGTGTCTTAAAAATATGTCTCCCAGTCTGTCATAGATCTTTTCATTTCCTTAAGAAGGAAGGAAACTTTTGAAGGGAGCTCTATTTTTTCTTATTCCTAATGAAGTTTGAGTTTCCTAAGAACATGCTACACAGGGAATTATAAACCAAAGCAGAAATTTTGAAACAGAATGCCAACTGAAGCCAAATTTACTAATAATTGTTTGATGGGAACAAGTTTCTGAAGTATTATCCATCAAGCCAGTTAATAAGGTAAGTGATTAACTTGGTCCAGCTAAATTAAGAGAGTATATTTCTGTGCTGGCAATGCTAGTCCAATGTCAGAGTTTGATGGTTTTAAACTAACTAGTCTAAGAGATTTTAGACAATTAAACTGAGGTTCAAAAGCAACGATCTATGTTAAGAAAAAGGGATAAATTCATAAACTGTTAGTTTTTCAAGCTCAATAAGCATCAGTGCAACTGATTTAGAGAAAATGTTTGCAATTAGCAAGACCTGATTCTGGGTGCCCTTCACCTTCCAGCTGCACTATCAGCTGCTGGCTCTTTGTCTATGTCTCAGACCAGTCAAAACAGAAGTCTGTATCAGTGAGGGCCTTGCCTATGGCTGGACAGACCTCAAGTGCGTCACTTGTAGAACTGCATCAGGATGGCTAGTGGACATTCTGCAGGAAGGGTAGTGGCTATGGTAGGTCCTCATGTAATCAAATGGGTTCCTGTGAAATCAAAAACCATTTCACACACATCATCTGATCTAAACCACACACACACACACATACACACACACACACAGCATGAAGCAGGGTTTCACGTTTCCTTGTACCTATTTGCTATTCATTTATCTTTCATTCAAATATACCCATTTTTTATCGGGTTATTTTCTCATTGTTGAGTTGTGAGAGTATTTTTAATACATTCTGGACACAAGTCCTTCATCAGATATGTGATTTGTAAACAGTGTCTCCCAGGTTGTGACATGCTCTTTTCATTTTCTTAAGAGCGCTTTATAAACAAGTCCCTGCATCAGATATATCTGGGACCTAAAAGTGCCTAACGACACCCCAAATTCCTAAATACCAGCTTTGTTAAGTGCAAAAACTGCCATACAAATGTACACTGATATTACGCCCATATCCACATGTCCATTTGGTGAGGCAGTATTTAAGTACTTATGTTAACTGAGATGTTTGCCTGGGCCTCCTAACTGCTTGACCCCTTGATCCATGTCTTCTGCATGATTTCCTTGGGAGGTAGAGGAGTGGGAATGGGAAGCGGCTCTGCCTTCTGTCCCCACTGATTTGGCTCGTGTACAGACGTCTAGACACCCTCTGCTTGCCTGCCATATGATTTCACCCCTGAACTTGTGGGCCCTTTGTGTGGGCAGCCTTCTCTCCTGAAGGTCTGAAGAAGATGGAGGAGACGATTTCACCACATCAACGCACATGATTTCAGGTTGCCTATGAGGAAACTTTATTTGCCCTCACTAGAAAATTTTCACTGCTGCCTTATTCCAGGGAGCACCACAGCTCCAAGTGTTTCTCTCTCTTTCCTCCTCAAAAACAGATGCCCCAAAACATGCCACTGGTGTGGCAATGTCTTTTGTGTTGCCATATGCACAACCTCAAGATCTCACCTTGTTTCGCAAGAGGCCCACTCGGTATTTTTTCCCAAGAACCAGCACTTTCCTAGTGAGGTTTTCTGGTGCCAGCTAAAATAATTACAAGCAATAAATGCTGGAGAGGGTGTGGAGAAAAGGAAACCTTCTTACACTGTTGGTGGGAATGCAAACTAGTACAGCCACTATGGAGAACAGTGTGGAGATTCCTTAAAAAACTGGAAATAGACTGCCTTATGACCCAGCAATCCCACTGCTGGGCATACACACCGAGGAAACCAGAATTGAAAGAGACACGTGTACCCCAATGTTCATCGCAGCACCGTTTATAATAGCCTGGACATGGAAGCAACCTAGATGTCCATCAGCAGATGAATGGATAAGAAAGCTGTGGAACATATACACAATGGAGTATTACTCAGCCATTAAAAAGAATACATTTGAATCAGTTCTAATGAGNGCAATAAATGCTGGAGAGGGTGTGGAGAAAAGGAAACCTTCTTACACTGTTGGTGGGAATGCAAACTAGTACAGCCACTATGGAGAACAGTGTGGAGATTCCTTAAAAAACTGGAAATAGACTGCCTTATGACCCAGCAATCCCACTGCTGGGCATACACACCGAGGAAACCAGAATTGAAAGAGACACGTGTACTCCAATGTTCATCGCAGCACTGTTTATAATAGCCTGGACATGGAAGCAACCTAGATGTCCATCAGCAGATGAATGGATAAGAAAGCTGTGGTGCATATACACAATGGAGTATTACTCAGCCATTAAAAAGAATACATTTGAATCAGTTCTAATGAGGTGGATGAAACTGGAGCCTATTATACAGAGTGAAGTAAGCCAGAAAGAAAAACACCAATACTGTATACTAATGCATATATATGGAATTTAACCCTGTATGTGAGATAGCAAAAGAGACACAGATGTATAGAACAGTCTTTTGGACTCTGTGGGAGAGGGAGAGGGTGGGATGATTTGGGAGAATGGCACTGAAACATGTATAATATCATATATGAAACGAATTGCCAGTCCAGGTTCAATGCAGGATACAGGATGCTTGGGGCTGGTGCACTGGGACGACCCAGAGGGATGGTACGGGGAGGGAGGAAGGAGGGGGGTTCAGGATGGGGCACAGGTGTATACCCGTGGCAGATTCATGTTGATGTATGGCAAAACCAATACAATATTGTACAGTAATTAACCGCCAACTAAAATAAATAAATTTATATTTTAAAAATAATAATGAAATGCAGAAAAATAAAAATAAAATAATTACTTCCCCCCTCATATGTAGCATTCTATGAAGACATGCTGCCTTATATGTGGCATAGCTGTTTAGCATATGCAAATTCAGGTGCAGTTTGGGGTTAGCCTCCCGCATTCTTATTAGAATTAATATTAATTTATCATTTATCCTCTACGATGATAGAGATACTTTTTAAAAAAGCTTCTTTTGGCTGAACTGGGTCTTTGTTGCTGCACATGGTTTCTTCATTGTGGGGAGAGGACTTCTCTCCTTGCTGCGCACAGGCTATAGAGCATGTGGGCTCAGTAATTGCCACACACAGGCTTAGCTGTCCCACAACATGCTGGATCTTAGTTTCCCAACCCAGGATAGAAGTCTGTCCTCTGCACTGGAAGGCAGATTCTTCTTCTTCTTTTTTTTTTTTTTTTTCCAACTTTTTATTTTGTATTGGGGTATAGTCAATTAAGAATGTTGTGATAGTTTCTGTATACAGCGAAGGGGCTCAGCCATAGATATATATGCCTCCATTTCTCCCAAACTCCCGTCCCATCCAGACCACCACATAACATTGAGCAGAGTTCATTGTGCTATACAGTAGGTTGGAAGGCAGATTGCTAACCACTGGAGCACTAGGGAAGTCTCATGAACGTACTCCTGATATTCTGGATGGACCAGCATGCTCAGCTGTGGCACAGTTCATTTTGCAGAAGAAGCCTCTGCTCTATCGTCTGGTCCCCTGCACACACCCAGAGCAGACCTTTCCAAGGCTGCCCAAGCCTCTGGCTTTCTCAGCCGATTTAGCCCTTCGACCCAGGAGAACTTTGTCCCCCTCTTGACTGCTCTAGACAGCCCTATCACGCGGGCATTTCGAGGTCCTGACTTGTTTTTAACTCCTAGGAGAAAGGAAACACGGTGCAGAAGGGCTTTTGGCAGAGCTCGGCTGTGGAGTCGAAGACTGTGAGAAGCTGGAGGTGGAGGGAAAGTTTATTGTGTTCCGGGGACCTTGACTGGCTTGGGAGGACCTCAGCAACAGACACGCTTCTCGGTCCCACAGCTGGTGTCTTACCCAACTTACGTCAGAAGGGGGAGCTCCGAGTTCGTTGTCTGCACAGTAACTTGACTAACACTTCTTTTCAAAGCTGAATCCATGCTGGCCAGGCGCCCCATGAGCTCCTAGGGAAACTGTATTTTCCCAGGGTAAGCCCTAGGATAAGTGAGCGCCCTCTCTTCCTACCTGAACTTCCTTTTCTTCCCTGCTTTCTGGTTTTTCCTTTGGCCTGAAACCACTACATCTGTTACACCTGTCTTGGATTTGGCTTTAGAGAGTATGTGACTTCAGAGATGCAAAGCAGCAGGAAAAGCAGATAGGATAGTCCTGTATGAACAAGGAAGGGGGAACCAGGAGCAGACTCGCTTTTCTGTGGGGGGGGGGGCGGAAATGAGGAAAAAAACTAGTTAGATGGCAGGGGTATCGAGCAAAGTCTTTCTTCCCTCTGGCATCTATGCCCCGGAAGCAGACAGGGCTCTCTTGAGACAGTCATACACTTTGGCTGTTTCATGAAGAGTGCGATAAAGGGACTGCTACTTAACAGTGTCACAGAAGTGCCAGGGAACTTCTCACCCTTGGGGATGGCTGGGGGGTGGGGAGAGACAGAAACATTTTAAAATCCTATGGATGGGGGATGTGGAAGGGAAAGCAGGGCGTCCCACAGATAATAGGTGAATTAAGGGCAAACACAAGAGCTGAAATATTCCTCCCAGTACCCTGACAGCCAGGAAAATTCTACCTTGAGGGCCAAAGAACCTGGGGCAGAGTGTAGAAGCAGTAGGCGCCCCTGCTTCTAAGGCCACAGTCATCTACTTGTGTCTACATTTTAATTCTGTAGAGGCTCACGCCACAATTCTTCTTCTAAAATTACTTCCCTTATCATCTTTTACCTTGTATATTCCACATGACTTCCTTTCATTTTAAATTCGTTGAGGGCAGGGGCCAAAAACTCGGCAACTCGGCAGGCTCACTCTATAAAGAATGTCTCCTGTGTGTTCCGCAATTTTAGTAATGTGCTGTCACATAAACCAAGTTGACATTAAAACTACCGTGTTGACTTCGGTTTCATAAATAATTTATTTCCCATATAAAAGTTTAAATAAACAAATAATGCATAAATAGATTTAAAAACAGGTTAGTCTTTAACTGTCCACTGAAATCCAGTGCATTGCATTGTCAGTTACTTCAAGAGCCTCTGCTGCTGAAGAGTCCACCCTCAAAGTCACATTGTCCCTTCCGAGAACCACAGGGGGGAGATGTTCAGTCACGGAGGTAACCTGTTAGGCTCTTCAGGAAAGAAAAGTTCCTGAGCAATTGCNGCACGTTTGTGTAGCCTTCTGTTGGATATATGCCTAGGATGAAGTAATTGGCTCATAGAACGTGCATATGTTCAGATTTAGCTAATGACAAAGATATTTTTCAAAGTTTACACCAATTTATATTCTCACTATCAAGAGTGTGGGATGTCAGTTGCGTTACTTTCTTTTCGACACTTGGTATTGCCAGTCTTCTTAATTTTAACCATTCTAGTGAATCATAGTGATATCTTATTAGAGTTTTAACTCATATTGCCTAGTTATTAATAAGGTTCAGCACATTTTCATATGCTTATTGACAATTTGGATATTTTCTTTGTGAGGGGCCTGTTCAAATCCCTTGCTGACTGTCTCAGATAATTTTTTTTCTACCTAAAGATGATGTAATTGTGTACATACAAAATACAAAAGGACATATAAACTATTGAAATTTTAAAATAAATTTAACAAGGTCACTGAAAAATCAATATTAAAATCAATCACATCTTTTGACATTAGTAATAAAAATTGGAAATGGACATTTCAAAATAATACCACTGATAAGAACATAAAAAGTCTACTACTGAGAAATTGTCATAGCCTGGAGGTGCCTAAGGAAACATGGAAATTAAAGGTAATGTGCCATTCTAAATGGCATCCCGGGACAGAAAAACAACTTTGGGTAAAAACTAAGGAGATGTGGGAATTCTTTTGAGTTTCACTGATTGGGACTCCATCTTTTCACTGCAGGATCCTGCTTGGATCCCTGGTTGGGGAGCTATTTAATAAGATGTCACAAGTCTCGCAGCCATAAATAAATAAAAATGAAATTCCTGCAACCAGCGGGGCTGGATGGGTGGGTACAGGAATAAGGAGATCTGAATAAAGTGTAGATTTAAGTTTTTTAAAAAGAAAGAATAGCTTTGACAGGACAATTTGTCTTTACCTTTGACCTCTAAGTACAAGTCTATAATTGCATTTTTGACTCAGATTAGATGGCCAGAAAAAAAAAGTTTCTTTCTCTAACATTGAGACAGTATGTTTTAAATCTTGATCATTAATCTTGATCATTAATGAGGTTTAGCGACTTCTCTCTTTGTGAGTGAGCAAGGAACATGTAAGCACGTGCTGAGGTAGTAAGCCTCAGTGAGAAGGGAAATCAGAGTGTGCAATAGGAGACTGTCAAGACCACCTCCTCCTGGGAAACATAGTCATTTAGTGAGCAAACATTTACTTAGCAAACATGTCCTAACCACATCATAAAGTAAAACAAATATTGCTGTTTTCTTGAACTATTTTAAAACTCTCAATAAATTTTTGCTGCTGGCTTGATTATGTGTCTTGCACATTCTTCCTGAGGTTCATTCCAATATATTTATGCTTTCTTATTGTTGCAAGTATGAATGAAATTTTTTCATGACATTTGCTAATTTTTAATGAACTAAGTTTTCCTTGCATTTTCATATACACATGCTTGTGACAATAACTAATTTTGTTGTTTTTCTCTGATCAGGTTTACAAACACTATATAAAAGTTTGGTTGATTTCTCAAAGGTTTAGATAAACAAATACATTGCCTGTAAATAAAAAATTAAGGTCTGAAGATAGCAAGTGTGATGACCATATGGAGCAACTAATGTTTGCTGTGTATATTTGTACAACTACTTTCAAAAACATCTAGCAAAGCTGAAAATATGCATAGCCTGTGGCCCATGACCCAGTCATATATGGATGTAAGAGCTGGACCATAAGAAGGCTGAACACTGAAGAACTGATGCTTTTGAACTGTGGTGTTGGAGAAGACTCTCGAGAGTCCCTTGAACTGCAGGGAGATCAAACCAGTCAATCCTAAAGGAAATCAATCCTGAACTTCATTAGAAGGACTGATGCTGAGACTGACACTGCAGTCCTCTAATGAGCTGACTCATTAGGAAAGACCCGATGCTGGGAACGACTGAAGGCAGAAGGAGAGTGGGATGACAGGGGACACGATGGCTGGATGACATCTCTCATTCAATGGATATGAGTTTGAGCAAGCTCTGGGAGACGCTGAAGTCTTGTTGCAGTCCATTGGGGTCACAAAGAATCAGACGTGACTGAGCGACTGAGCAACGTGACCCGGTAAGTCCACTCTTAGCAATCACCCTGGGAGAGAATCGTGTAAATATGCATCAGTATAGAAGTAAAGAATATTCAGATTAGCAATGTTCATAAGAGTCCCAGACTAGAAACAGCCCAAATACCCATTAAAATTGCATAAATACTTTATCCTGATAATAGGGTTATTAATAACAATAAAAAGTAAGAACCACACCTAAATGCACAAACATAGCAGTGATTGAAAGGCACTCACCTCAGAAGAAAATGTATACTATTACAAAATTTAAAAGTAGGCCAGAGACATTTTGCTTGGTGACCAAGAGAGTTCCTGTGAAGCTTCAGGACCATGATGGAAAGTCCGTCTCCAGCTTGAGGGAAGAGTGTGTCTTCCCGCCTTCGAGCTGTGGCCTCGCTCTCGCCCTCTCTCGGCACCTGAGGCTGACTCTGCCCAGGTTGCGGTTGCCCTGTGCTCACAGCCAACAGCTGGTGGGCCCAGACCCGGTCCTCAGGCCTCCCCTCTGGTGTGGAGAGGGACAATGTGCAGAGAGATCTAAGTGCTTCTGGTTGCAGCCTCTTCTCTCTTCCCTTTACTCACACTAAGGACGTCATTCACAGGCCATGGACAAGANAAAAATCATGTATGTGTCATATTACTTTGAACAGAAATTAATATTTCTTTCTTAACACCTCAAAGTCAGAACCACACCTATATTCTATATTTATGGAATGGGGAATTCATTGCATCAGATAATGGTGAAAACATCTCCAAACTGACTAATTTTTTTCTTCTACTAATGTGAGATTTCTACAATAAATAAAGCTAGTGGAGGTGACAGGATTCCAGTAGAGCTATTTCAAATCCTTAAAAATGATACTGTGAAAGTGCTGCACTCGATATGACAGCAAATTTGGAAAACTCAGCAGTGGCAATGGGACTGGAAATGGTCAGTTTTCGTTTGAATCCCAAAGAGAGGCAATGCCAAAGAATGCTCAAACTACCACACAATTGCACTCATCTCACACACTAGTACAGTAATGCTCAAAATTCTCCAAGCCAGGCTTCAACAATATGTGAACTGTGAATTGCCAGATGTTCAAGCTGAATTTAGAAAAGGCAAAGTAACCAGAGATAAAATTGCCAAAATCGAAAAAGCAAGATAGTTCCAAAAAAACATCTGCTTTTGCTTTATTGACTATG
>SJYA01001174.1:0-28453 GCA_006410615.1 Neotragus moschatus | reverse complement strand
GTACTGGAGTGGGGTGCCATTGCCTTCTCTGATGTCATCCCAGTGAATGGCTATTTCTCCTCTCACTGTGTGGTGGATGAGCTGCAGGAATCTGTCTCTGAACAGCTCTCTGGGAACTGCCTCATCTTCCTGACCACAGTCCCAGAACATGAGGAAATAATCTGCTAAACAGATTCAAATAGAAGACTTAACGTAAGGAGCTATTGGGAAGTGTCTGGTACCATTCTGAGCATGTGCTATAAATTAAGGCAATTAATCTGACCACATTATCATGATGTGCTTTTATGATTATCTTAATTTTACAATTAAGACATAATGCAGCAATTTATAACTAGGCAATCTATTGTTATGTACTAATGAAGAAAAATCTCAAAGATTTATTTGCAAGGAAATATAAATAAATGAGAAAGTGAAGTATATGAAAAATGGATATTTATGTGATATACATTAATATGTCCCTAAATATAGATTTATTAACTACATATGAAAATGTTTAGAAGGGTACCCATTAAATTGTTAACAGTACAGGATTAGGGTGCATCCTCCTAGAGGTCAAGGGTAGGCATTCCTTTGTATGAATTATTTAAAAGTTTAGCAATGACGTGTGTTTAATATACATAAATAAANGGATATTTATGTGATATACATTAATATGTCCCTAAATATAGATTTATTAACTACATATGAAAATGTTTAGAAGGGTACCCATTAAATTGTTAACAGTACAGGATTAGGGTGCATCCTCCTAGAGGTCAAGGGTAGGCATTCCTTTGTATGAATTATTTAAAAGTTTAGCAATGACGTGTGTTTAATATACATAAATAAACTTAAGAAACCTTCTCTACTTCTTTAGAGTCACATTTATCATGGCAGCTACTGGTTCTCACATCTCTTAGCTGTCTCTGCAGTCCCCAGCCTTGAACAGTTTAGGAAGACTCTTTTCTCAGGAGTGGCCAAGTGTAGAAAACTTACTCTCCCTTCCTCATCCTGCTCCAGGATCCTAGATCCCACATATGTGACTGACCTCCCATGACGTATGTGGTTCTCCACTAATCCTTGAAGGCGTTCCGGTTCTTACAGGCCCCAAGCAGGCAACTGTGTCCATGACCTGGGCTTTTCTTCACTCATCTCCCTCCCACCTCTAATCTGTGTCTCAAGAATCACATTCAGTCCCTCCTCACATTGTCCCTTGTTCCTTCTATGACCCAGGGTGGGTAACCCTGTTCCCTCTTTATTCAGGTGACTTCAGTATAGGTTTATCTTGCAGGATCAGGTTTTTGGTTAGATTTTATCCAAAGGTGTGTGCAAGCCAGCTTGCTTTCTTAAAATTACTTTTCTTCCCACTACTTAAATAGAAATAGTAGTCTTCTACAAAATATAATACAAAACAACTCTCTTATGAACGATAAAGATTTAAATGCTATGAACAGCCTAAATATTTCTGATAATTTAAATAAATACATATTACAGGTTTTTAAGATATGGAAAATGGATTCTTAAATCTGTTATGAACAGTTATGGTAACAAAAAATTTAACATATATTTAAATAATCCCAAATAATCCCATATATCAGCTATTATTTATGTCATCTGACACAAAAATAGAGTTAAAGGTTGCACTTTGAGTCTTAGAAAATAACCATTTAGTTGACCAGACAAACTGTTTTCAGATTCAACGCCTTCTTTATTTCCTGAGTTTTCCGATGAGCTTGTTGGCAAAGACCAAGCACCTTCTGATTTCCACACTGACCACCTCCCAGGCACAGCGGCTGTATTCTTTCTCTTTGAGATACACACTGATTCCCTGGAAGTAACCCTTCACAGCCAATCTGGAGTTCTCACTCCCTAGAGGTGACTGTTCCGGCATCCAGGTCCTCCAGCTGCTGATCAAATCCCACGAGGAATCTGTGCAGGAGGCTCTCGTCCCGACCTGCAGAAGAGCCCGTGGTGCTGAAGAGCTGGAGGGTCTGCTGGAGCAACTCACGCACAACAGCTGTGGCTTCTGTCTTCTCAAGCCTGGTCCCGTGCACCAGGGTCTGAGGAAATCTGAAGTCCGTCCTGTCCCTCAGACAGGACACAATGGGCACTCTCTCCATCTGACTCCAAGTGCGAAGCTTTCCGGATTGCCGTGGCTCACAGGCAGCTCACAGCCCAGGGAGCACGTGGGGCTGGAGCAGAGCATCAGCAGGGCCAGCAGCACAGAGACGGGGAGGGCCACTGGGACGCTGGGGGCTTGCAGGACTGCCTGCAGGGGAGGTCTAGGCAAGTTCTGAGGGCTTGGGGTGATGGGTGGCTCTCAAAGAGTGAGTAGAGAAACTTTCATTTTCTGGGTTTTTCCACATTGGCCCTTTCCTTTCTTTTTCTACTCTTTGTAATGAAATCAATAAAAGTGCTAATTTTTACCGTGAGTGCCTAGGTGGGGACATCAAATCATGCGTGCCACTGTAGTTCATAGCTACAAAGCTGTATAGCATGCTTCTCACACCTCCTTAGTCGTTCCTGGGAGAAGAGTCTGGTCAAAGTCAGAGAAGGGAGAAATATTCATGCAAAATGGTGACTTTTCCAGGTCACTAAGAAATGTTCAGTATAAAAAGAGCTTATAAGAGAAGCTTTTGATTTTTCTCATTTTTTTCCTTATTTACCCTTTTGCCCTTCAAAAAATTCAGTTGCGTGTGTACCTTTATGATATCTGAGTAGGCCTTAAGCTCACTGGAGACATTAGTGGGAACAATATCACTGATAAAAATGAATTATGTTGCAACTGTAATCCACAAGGCACTTCTTTAGGTGTTGGTTGTCCTGCTGCTGCTGCTGCTAAACACTCCAGTCGTGTCCGACTCTGTGCGACCCCATAGATAGCAGCCTACCAGGCTCTCTGTCCCTGGGATTCTCCAGGCAAGAGTACTGGAGTGGGTTGCCATTGCCTTCTCCAGCTGCTGCTGCTGCTGCTAAGTCACTTCAGTCATGTCCGACTCTGTGTGATCCCATAGACGGCAGCCCACTAGGCTCCCCCGTCCCTGGGATTCTCCAGGCAAGAACACTGGAGTGGGTTGCCATTTCCTTCTCCAATGCATGAAAGAGAAAAGTGAAAGGGAAGTCGTGCAGTCGTGTCCAACTCTTTGTGACCCCATAGACTGCAGCAGACCAGGCTCCTTCATCCATGGGATTCTCCAGGCAAGAGTACTGGAGTGGGGTGCCATTGCCTTCTCCGCCTTCTCTGGCTAGTTGTCCTAAAAAATTCAATTTTGCCTGTGTTTGTTTCTCTTTCTCCTCTACCACTACAATACTTCACAGGAGACTTTGCCTTAGTCATTGTGTGATAGAACAGATAATGTCATCTCCTTTGATATTTCACGGGGAAGTGATAATCTACCATACACTCAGGGATACTGAGGTTGCAGTTACATTTAACCTTTGTAATGGCATGTCTTTACCAGCTCTGTAAGGCACAGATAATTTTTAATAATATTAATGATGGAAACTTTTACATGCAGCCTCTCAGCAAAGTGTTTTTACTAAACATGACATTAATCTTCACAGCTTCCTTATGAGATAATTACTATAATTATTGACATGTTTGCAAATAAGAAAACAGAAGACTCAAAGAGATTACTTAACTTGCTAACAGTCAGGATTAACTGCATAATTGGTTCTTGACCACTAAACTCTTCTGCCTCCATGTTATTCCTCATTAACCTTAAGCATTCTCCTTCAGCTACACTACTACAGTTGTAAGTAAGTAATCCATCTAATTATGTAGCGTTTGACTTCCCTGATAGATTGTAAGCTCCCTAAAGGCAGTAATGGCACATGTGGAGAATCCAGGAAGGTGTCTGTCCCAGAGGAAGTGCACAGAGGGGTCTCTGTCCCATTGTTCATCACTAAGGCATGTCCAACTCTCTTTGACCCCAGGGACTACAGCACGCCAGGCTCCCTGTCCTTCTCTATTGGTCAGATTTGCTCAAGTTCATGTCCATTGAGTTGGTAATGTGATTCCGTCATCTCATCCTCTGTTGTCCCCTTCTCGTCTTGCCCTCAGTCTTTCCTAGCATCAGGGTCTTTTCCAGTGAGTGGGCTCTTCCCATCAGGCGCCCACAGTATTGAAACTTCAGCTCTGTCCCAGAGGTAGTTCTAAGAGAACTATACACACCAAAGTTTGAGTAGACCTAGTATTTGAAGACTGTTTCAGAAAATGATAATCTTCTGAAAACAAAGATAGTAAGAGTACATTTAAATGGAACTTTCTGGATAATTTCTCAAAATATTTTCTCAGATGGAAACAGGGACTCTCAGTGTTCAGTTGTTGCTAAGTTGCTTCAGCTGTGTCCAACTCTTTTTGAAACTATGGACCACAGTCTGCCAGGCTACTCTGTAGATCTCAATAAAACACCACTTGAAATACAGGACTGAAAGTTAGCAAGTGTGATGGGAACTGTATCCTCTTCAACTGTAGTGTAATGACTGTAATGCTCCTGGAATGAACAAATGACACTTGTGTGACGAAGAAGAATAGGAATTGGAGCAGAAGAGCTTACTAAGTTCCTCTATAATGGGAAGCACTTTGTCAGAGGAGACAGCTCGGTCCAGTGCTTGAGACACTGGACATGGGGGCAAGATTGCCTAGGTTGATGTCCCAGCTCCGTCCTACACTGGCTATGTGACCTTCAGCACCCTGGTTTTCCTCTTGTATGGAAATGATAGTCATATCTGTTTCCCTGGATTGCTGGGAAGATTGAATGACACAGCGGGCTTCTGACCACGCCTGGACAGGACATAGAAGCATTCAGTATCTACTAGCCGCTCCCACGAGAGGGAAAATTCACACATCCAACTACGGGAACTGGATCGAATTTCCCTGAGATGACCTGCTTCCCTTCCTTTAATTCTCAGCTCAGTGGTCAACATTGTTACATCCAATCTCATCTCTTATGTGAACATGATGTCCTGTCCAAATCACTTATACCTAGTAGCTTCCAGGTAACAGCGGACCTCTCACACAGGAATAAAATGGCTGTCCAATCTGTGACCCAGTCTCCTTCGTGGTGAGTTAATTGGTCTGTATCCTCAGAATCAGATAATGTCCATGAACAGTGAGTAATGTAAACAAACAAATAAAAATAAATAGATATGGGAGTTAACAAAGCTGACAACTAGCCTCAAGTCGGACACGACTGAAATGACTTAGCAGCAGCAGCAGCAGCAGCAGCAACAGCCTCTTAGGTAACACTCCACCTAAGAGCCTGCTGCGCTCCTCTGGCTCTGTCTGCAGCTAAACAGTCTCACATGGGGTGGTCTGAAATNCGCTCTGAAGACAGTTCTCATCCTGGGAGTCAAAACCCTTTTGAGTGATGATGATGCTGTTGCCATCATTGGACATCATGTCTCCTGGCCTATTTTTCAAGACATGTTGAAACTACATCTAGGTACATGTACAACTAAGGAAACAACGGGAAAATCTGTGTTGAGTGTCACATAGGTTCTTCCACTTTGTTGGCTTCCCCAAGAGCTTTAACCAAGAAAGCAGCTGACCCAGGTGAGGTCTGAGAGGAGAGTTTAAGCAGCAGGGGTTACTTCGTCACACCAGGCTCTCCATGCGTTCCTGGAAGTCCCTCGTGATCTTTCTTCAGGGATCCGTTATCTAGCATTGAACTGGAGCAAGGAGCAAGCTACAGTACTGAGAGGNACCAAGAAAGCAGCTGACCCAGGTGAGGTCTGAGAGGAGAGTTTAAGCAGCAGGGGTTACTTCGTCACACCAGGCTCTCCATGCGTTCCTGGAAGTCCCTCGTGATCTTTCTTCAGGGATCCGTTATCTAGCATTGAACTGGAGCAAGGAGCAAGCTACAGTACTGAGAGGATGAAGATCTGATGCAGCCTTCCTTCTCTGTCTTCCTGTCCTCAGCTTTGGAGTCTTTCTTGACTAGTGAGTGATGCAGTCAAAACAAATGATACGTGAACTGGAGTTACACTGCCATCTATAGGCTGTAGTCAAATATTGGTTTAGAGATTGGCTATAACGGTCTGGCTCAGAGGTTAAATGTCTGCCTCCAATGCGGGAGACCCAGGTTCGATGCCTGGGTTGGGAAGATCCCCTGGGGAAAGAAATGGTAACCCACTCCAATATTCTTGCCTGGAGAATCCCATGGACGGAGAAGCCTGGTAGGCTACAGNTGTAGCTTGTCAACTCGCTCTGAAGACAGTTCTCATCCTGGGAGTCAAAACCTTTTTGAGTGATGACGACACTGTTGCCATCATTGGACATCATGTCTCCTGGTCTATTTTTCAAGACATGTTGAAACTACATCTAGGTACATGTACAACTAAGGAAACAACGGGGAAATCTGTGTTGAGTGTCATATAGATTCTTCCACTTTGTTGGCTTCCCCAAGAGCTTTAACCAAGAAAGCAGCTGACCCAGGTGAGGTTTGAGAGGAGAGTTTAAGCAGCAGGGGTTACTTCGTCACACCAGGCTCTCCATGGGTTCCTGGAAATCCCTCGTGATTTTTCTTTAGGGATCCAGCGTTGAACTGGAGCAAGGAGCAAGCTACAGTACTGAGAGAATGAAGATCTGATGCAGCCTTCCTTCTCTGTCTTCCTGTCCTCAGCTTTGGAGTCTTTCTTGACTAGTGAGTGATGCAGTCAAAACAAATGATACATGAACTGGAGTTACACTGCCATCTATAAGCTGTAGTCAAATATTGGTTTAGAGATTGGCTATATCAGTCTGGCTCAGAGGTTAAATGTCTGCCTCCAATGCGGGAGACCCGGGTTCGATGCCTGGGTTGGGAAGATCCCCTGGGGAAGGAAATGGTAACCCACGCCAATATTCTTGCCTGGAGAATCCCATGGACGGAGAAGCCTGGTAGGCTACAGTCCACGGGGTCGCAAAGAGTCGGATGCAACTGAGCTACTTCACACATATTGGTCTCTCAACTCCAGCGGGAAAGAAGACAAAAAATTGGAAATCAAAGAACATTTTGCTGTCCTGCCAATTTAACCACAAAGTAACAAATACAGAAGTGAAGCAAAATAAATGACCATTCACAGTAGTGATTCTATAATGTGAAATATATGTCTTTTAGATCCACATATTCATCTTCTTTTTCAATAAAGGAAAAAATGGATTTTCATTATTACATGCATTTGCCATATCCCTCTATTTTTATACTCTTAGCCATGGACATTTTCATGTCAATATCATGTTTTCCAGTGTATCAATTTCATACTTTAAGCCTATCCATTTTTTCACTTCCATAAAGTGAATTAATTATTTTTCTATTGTTTTGCTATTTTTCTTGATGAAACATACTTGACTCTGATACGTTTGTTCATGATGAGCTACAAATGGTGTGTAATTTAAAAAATAAGGTAAAGTACTTTTCTTATGTTCTTGATAGTATTTCAGATCTAACGTGGTTTCCTAGCAGGATTGTAAGTTTTTTAAATTTTATTACACAAATAAGACCTTTTAGCATCAGATTTTAACTAAATATAGAACCAGTCCAGCATTGGGACTTCCAGTGATATCTTGTGAACTCCAAGAGGTGAATTGTTTTCTTATGTGAAACCTAATCACATCTAAAATCAAACACAAACTTTCCTTTTTTGCTTCTCTGGTTGTATAGCTTTCTGCATGATTATTGTTGTTTAGTCGCTATGTCATGTCTGACTCTTTGTGACCCCATAGACTGTACATGCCAGGCTCCTCTGTCCAAAGGATAGTTCAGGCAAGAATACTGAAGTGGTTGTCATCTCCTTCTCCAGAGGATCTTCCCAAGCCAGGGATGGAACCCACATCTCTTGTGTCTCCTGCATTTACAGGCATATTTTGTACCAGTAGTGCCACCCCATCTGTTATATTGTAAGTTCAAATAGAGTTTAATTAGTTTTAACACAGAGAAGCATCAGGATTAAACATGGAAATGTTGTAGTTTCAAATTCTTTTTAAATGTTCTAATCTTTGAAACATCTCTTTTGCATTTAGAATGTGTTATAATTTAGATTGCATGGAAAACAAAACAGACAGAAGGATTTTTGGAATGAATATGCCAATCTCAATTAACACATTTTCCATTACAATATTAATTTCAAAATTCAAATTTGGAAATCTTCAGCCATCAAGTAAATGACATATAAAATCTATTTTTTTCCCTGCTCTGAAGTAACCACCTTTTTAGAGAACCAATGTGAGGCATGGCTAAAACAGACCCCCCCCCCATATCTATCTATCTATCTGTTCATATATAGGTATATCAACATTCAAACAATGAAGATCATGGCATCCAGTCCCATTACTTTATGGAAAATAGATGGGGAAAAAGTGGAAACTGTCAGATTTCATTATCTTGGAGTCCAAAATCACTACAGACGGTGACTGCAGCCACAAATCGAAAGATGCTTGCTCCTGGGAAGAAAAGCTATGACTAACCTAGACAGTGTGTTAAAAAGCAGAGACATCACGTCGCCGTAAACGTCCACGTACTCAAGGCTATGGTTTCTCCAGTAGTTGTAGGGATGTGAGAGTTGGACCAGGAAGAAAGTTGAGTGCTGAAGAATTAGTGCTTTCGAACTGTGGTGCTGGAGAACACTCTTGAGAGTCTCTTGGACAGCAAGGAGATTAATTCAGTCGATCCTAAAGGAAATCAACCCTGAATATTCATCGGAAGGACTGGTGCTGAAGCTTTAATACTTTGGCCACCTGCTGTGAAGAAAACAATTCGTTGAAAAAGACCTTGATGCTGGGAAAGACTGAGGGCAGTTGGAGAAGGGGGTGACAGAGGATGAGATGGTTGCTTGGCATCACTGATTCAATGGACATGAGTTTGAGCAAGCTCGGGTAGATGGTGAAGGACAGGGAAACCTGGCTTACTGCAGTTTGTGGTGTCTCAAAGACTCGGATACAACTTAGCAACTGAACAATATATGTATATATATATATATACACACACACTTGTACAATTCATATTAAATAAGTATACACATGTGTGTTGCCACTTTAACATAAAAAGATGAAAAATAGATGTTTATATGAATTGTTATCTTATCCTGTATTATTTACCTTCCTGAAATATAAATGCTATCTCATCAGCAGGATAACAGGAAAATTTATTAAGTGACTGTTAGTGGTAATTAATACACTAAGCATAATAATCTGTCAGATATTTTGTATAGTGTTTCATAAGTTGCAATTAGTTTTAACTGTTAACTCTTCATTGGTACAAAAATTTNCTTTAATACTTTGGCCACCTGCTGTGAAGAAAACAATTCGTTGAAAAAGACCTTGATGCTGGGAAAGACTAAGGGCAGATGGAGAAGGGGGTGACAGAGGATGAGATGGTTGCTTGGCATCACTGACTCAATGGACATGAGTTTGAGCAAGCTCGGGTAGATGGTGAAGGACAGGGAAGCCTGGCTTACTGCAGTTCGTGATGTCTCAAAGACTCGGATACAACTTAGCAACTGAACAATATATGTGTATATATATATATATATACACACACTTGTACAATTCATATTAAATAAGTATACACATGTGTGTTGCCACTTTAACATAAAAGGATGAAAAATAGATGTTTACATGAATTGTTATCTTATCCTGTATTATTTACCTTCCTGCAATATAAATGCTATCTCATCAGCAGGATAACAGGAAAACTTATTAAGTGACTGTTAGTGGTAATTAATACACTAAGCATAATAATCTGTCAAATATTTTGTATAGTGTTTCATAAGTTGCAATTAGTTTTAACTGTTAACTCTTCATTGGTACAAAAATTTTGTTTTAGTCTTCTTCGGTCCTTGCCTACAGCATGTGTGTGATATTTTTTGAAGATCATTTTCAGGAAGACTGAGTTCAACTTTCCACTTCCTATACTTAGATCAGAATGAGACTCGTGATTGTGGACCCAAAGGGAAGACTCATTCAATCAGTTTTTCTTCAGTCATCCTCAAGTACTTGCAAGGAATTGCCTGATTATTCTTTTCTTGTCTCCTTTGGGTAGTAAGGAAACAGAAGTAACCTGTCTACACTGTAGATATTTTCCTGTAGGCAATGCCTTTGGGGATCAGCTTGGACGTTTCTTTCAAATAGTTGATGATACTGCGAACTATGACTGACNAAGTACTTGCAAGGAATTGCCTGATTATTCTTTTCTTGTCTCCTTTGGGTAGTAAGGAAACAGAAGTAACCTGTCTACACTGTAGATATTTTCCTGTAGGCAATGCCTTTGGGGATCAGCTTGGACGTTTCTTTCAAATAGTTGATGATACTGCGAACTATGACTGACATTCTTGTCATTCTCCCCAAAGCTGAACTTGGAGAAAAAGCATTTGGGTCAGACTGTATTTTAAGGAAGTATGTGCAAGCAAGAACATTACTTGTTCCCCTCAACCCCTACTCAGAACTTCATTTGGACAAAAGTGCAAATATGAAACAGGGTCTCATGCCCTATCAAGTACAAACTAGCACGTGCCATTGACACTTGCCATTGACACTTGCATCTACCTACAAGGATTAAATCATGTGCAATTGCAGCTGCTGATTTTTAACACCTCTGGAAAGGAATTCAGGGTGGAAAGCAGAAGTGAGGCATGCTGTGAGCAGGGAAAACTGGCAGAACAAGTCTTCAAAAAGTTAGATGTTTTCAGGAGCCCATTTTATGAACCCAACTCTTCCATCTCCTTATATCTAGAAAAGCACGAAAATCCTTCATGGTGATGACTGCTACTTGTGACTCCAAGAAACCTTCACGACACTAGCAGAAAACTTCTACAAAAACATAGGTACATGATTACATGTACTCTCCCTTCACCAAAATCACATATATCCCTCTGTGCCTCTTTGGGACACCTTCTCAGAGCTATCTGATGTGCTGTCTCCTGGGCGACAGTCCTCTTTTTGCTCCCCCCCCAAAAAAAACTTTCAAATTTCATGTTGTGCATTTTTGAAAGTCAGCACCCTGAACTTATTTTTTCATGCATTCCTCACCCAATAATTTCACAACTTGATTGCAGTGAGATTCACATGAGGATAAATCCAGGCCATGGAATGTGAGAGGAAGTGCTCTTGCCCTGTGTAGTCCTGGGGTTTGGAAACATCCCCTGTGAACCACCAGACTTCATCCCTTTACTGGCGAGTGTAGTAATTCAAGTACCACATTCAATTTGGAGTCACATGAGTTGATGATGGAAAAAACCACTGAACAAAAGGTACCTGTTTCCCCGAATCATTCATTCATTTCAGTTGTTCAGTCATGTCCGACTTTTTGCAACCACCCCTGGCTGGACTGCACCACCCCTGGCTTCCCGTGGTCCATCCCCAACTCCCACAGCTTGCTCAAACTCATGTCCATCGAGTCAGTGATGCCATACAACCATCTCATCCTCTGTCACCTCCTCCTCCTGCCTTCAGTCTTTCCCAGCATCAGGGTCTTTACCAGTGAGTCAGTTCTTCACATTGGGTGGCCAAATTACTGGTTTTTCAGCTTCAGTATCAGTCCTTCCAGTGAATTTTCAGGACTGATTTCCTTTAGGATGGACTGGTTTGATCTTGGTGAAGTCCAAGGGCTCGCAAAGGTCATTTCCAACACCGCAGTACAAAAGCATCAATTCTTCGGCACTCAGCTTTCCTTATAGTCCAAATCTCACACCCACACATGACTACTAGAAAAACCATTGCTTTGACTAGACAGACCTTTGTTGGCAAAGTAATGTCTTTGCTTTTTAATATGCTGTCTAGATTGGTCATAGCATTTCTTCCAAGGAGCAAGCATCTTTTAATTTCATGGCTGCACTCACCATCTGCAGTGACTTTGGAGCCCAAGATAATAAAGCCCGTCACTGTTTCCATTGTTCCCATCTATTTTCCATGAAGTGGTGGAACGAGATGCCATGATCTTAGTTTTTGAATGTTGAGTTTTAAGCCAGCTTTTTCACCCTCCTCTTTCTCTTTCATCAAGAGGCTCTTTAGTTCTTCTTCACTTTCTGCATAAGGGTGGTATCACCTGCATATCTGAGGTTATTGATATTTCTCCTGGCATTCTTGATTCCAGCTTGTGCTTCATACAGCCCAGCATTTTGCGTGATGTACTCTGCATATAAGTTTAATAAGCAGGGTGACAATATACAGCTTTGCTGTACTCCTTCTCCCAGTTTGGAACCAGCCCATTGTTCCATGTCTGGTTCTAACTGTTTCTTCTTGACCTGCATACACATTTCTCAGGAGACAGTCAGGTGGTCTGGTATTCCCAACTCTTCAAGAATATTCCACAGTTTCTTGTGATCTTCACAGTCAAAGGCTTTGGCTTAATCAATAAAGCAGAAGTACATGTTTTTCTGGAATTCTCTTGCTTTTCTATGATCCAACAGATGTTGGCCATTTGATCTCTGGTTCTTCTGCCTTTTCTAAATGCAGCTTGAACATCNATACACATTTCTCAGGAGACAGTCAGGTGGTCTGGTATTCCCAACTCTTCAAGAATATTCCACAGTTTCTTGTGATCTTCACAGTCAAAGGCTTTGGCTTAATCAATAAAGCAGAAGTACATGTTTTTCTGGAATTCTCTTGCTTTTCTATGATCCAACAGATGTTGGCCATTTGATCTCTGGTTCTTCTGCCTTTTCTAAATGCAGCTTGAACATCTGGAAGTTCATGGTTCACATACCGTTGAAGCCTGGCTTGGAGAATTTTAAGCACTACTTTACTAATGTGTGAGATGAGTGCAATTGTGCAATAGTTTGAGAATTGTTTGGCTTGCCTTTCTTTGGGACTGGAGTGAAAATTGACCTTTTCCAGTCCTGTGGCCACTGCTGAGTTTCCCAAATATGCTGGCATATTGAGTGCAGCATTTTCACAGCATCATCTTTTAGGATTTGAAATACCTCAACTGGAATTCTATCACCTCCACTAGCTTTGTTCATAGTAATGGTGCTTAAGGTCCACTTGACTTTGCATTCCAGGATGTCTGGCTTTAGGTGAGTGATCACACCATCACAGTTATCTGGGTGATGAAGATCTTTCTTGTGTAGTTCTTCTATGTATTCTTGCCACCTCTTCTTAATATCTTGTGTTTCTGTTAGAAAAATGGTCCATACCATTTTTTGTCCTTTTTTGTGTGCCTGTCTTTGCATTAAATATTCCCTTGGTATCTCTAAGATACCAAGATTCTTGAAGAGATCTCTAGTGTTTCCCATTCTATGATTTTCCTCTATTTCTTTGCATTGATCATGGAGGAAGTCTTTCTTTTCTGTCCTAGCTATCCTTTGGAACTCTGTATTCCAGTGGGTATATCTGTCCTTTTCTCCTTTACTTTTCAATTCTCTTCTTTTCTCAGCTATTTGTAAGGCCTCCTCAGACAACCATTTTGCCTTTTTGCATTTCTTTTTCTTGGGGATGGTCTTGATCCCTGCCTCCTGTACAATGTCATGAACTTCCGTCCATAGTTCTTCAGGCACTCTGTCTATCAGATTTAATCCCTTGAATCTACTTGTCACTTCCACTGTGTAATTGCAAGGGATTTGATTTAGGTCATACCAGAATGATCTAGTGTTTTTCCCTACTTTCTTCATTGTAAGGGTGAATTTGGGGCTTCCCAGGTGGCTCAGATGGTAAAGTGTCTGCCTGCAATGTGGGAGACCGAGTTCAATCCCTGGATCAGGAAGACCCCCTGGAGAAGGAAATGGCAACCTACTCCATTACTCCTGCCTGGAAAATTCCATGGATGGAGGAGCCTGGTAGGCTACAGTATATCAGGTCATAAAGAGTCGAACAGGACTGAGTGACTTCACTTCACTTCACTTTGGCAATAAGGAGTTCATGATCTGCGCCACAGTCTGCTCCTGGTCTTGTTTTTGCTGACTGTGTAGAGCTTCTCCATCTTTGACTGCAAAGAATATAATCAAACTGATTTCAGTATTGACCATCTGGTTATGTCCATGTGTAGAGTCTTCTCTTGTGTTGTTGGCAAAGAGTGATTGCTATGAACACTGCATTCTCTTGGCAAAACTCTTGTTAGCCTTTGCCCTGCTTCATTTTCTTACTTAAGTCCAAATTTGCCTGTTATTCCAGGTATCTCTTGACTTGTACTTTTGCATTCTACAGGGTGGGCATAAGACAGTTGGTTACAGGGTGATGTGGGGTGCTTTGCTGACAAAGTGAAACATTGTGGCCTGCCGGGGTCCAGCCCCAGTGGATCCAGGGTAATTCGAAGGGGAGACAGAATCAGTGTCCTAGAAAAAAGCTATTTAATAAGGAGTATAAAGAGAAATTGGTAAAGAATAGTGTAGTAGGGAAATTAGTGGAAAAAAAGAGACTGAATAACTTAGTTTATGTGGAATACGAATAAAACTCCAAGACAAGGAGTTTGCACCATCTACGTGGGCCACCAGTGCCCACTTGAATAGTGGAGGGTGCCCCGCCTTGGGCTCCCTCTCGTGTGGGTCTTAGAAGCCAGGGGAGTAAGTAGACATGGCAAGCATACCTGCTCCAGATGGGAATTCAGCCAGAAGGGGAAAGAAAGAATGACACGGGGGAATTAGTCTTTCCAGAAACTGATCCGTTTTCTTTATTTTCAGGTTTGCTTATATACTTTTTGCTATATACAGAGTCACGCAGGGTCAGCAGACCTGACCCTTGTCAAAATCAGGTGCTTCATATAAATGTATACAAAGGTCTTAGGGGTTTTACATCATCTTCTGGCCATGAGGCCTGCTGACATTTTATGGCCCTTTCTGATAACTGTCAGTCAACCAGAAAACTTATTATTTCCAGGGTTGAGATTTTTTTCTTAAACCAGGTGCCACCCTCCAAAGGTACCAGATAAAGTTGCATTCCTATAGGATGAGGGTGTAGTGGGTTACAATTAAGAAAGGAATTGACTTAGCTTAAGGTTTAACACGATTAATCTTAAAGGTTGATACTTATTTCTCCTATATGCTAGTTATATTCATTATAAGGGCAGGGAATGTGGAGATTTAGCAGCAAATATTGGCTCAACAAATAAAAAACGCTTCGCCAATATAATTTCTAATCAACCCACTATACTATACTAATAATTTTCTAACTTCTCAAGAGTCTGTATCTAGAAAGTTTAAAGCATCTCATGCTTCTCATGGTTGGCAGGCTGTAAGCAATCACATGTGGTTGGAGGAACTTGCTCAGGAAGGCTAGAGAACCTTCAGAGGAGTTTGTAAGTTGAAACACTCTTGTCACGCCTAGGAATTTTTATTGACTGGAGTTGCAAGTTAACTCCTTCTCCGAGAGAGGTGATGGGGGACAGCCCCCCATAAAGTCAGAGGTGTAGGTGAGAGCATAAAACAGTAAAGTAGGCAGACTCATTTTGGGGGTAGATGCTCGGGAACAGGGGGTCTCCTGAGGCTCGGTCCTGCCTTTGCATAATGCCCAGCCTCCTTCCTCATAACTTTTGCCGTGGGCGGAGTTCCTCATGCTGGCTTCAAGCAGTAGCCACCATGAGACTATTGGCTGTGCTGTGATGAGACTATTGGCTGTGCCTAATGATTTGGGGTGGGGTGGGGGGGTGGCTGCCTGGGTTGTGATCACTGTGGAGTCCAGTGGTGGCGAGGAGACTATTGGCTGTGGAACAATGGGAGAGCGTTGTGTACCAAGAGAAACACAGTGGCAGCGATGACCTTATTGGCTCTGCTGCGATGGGGGGCGGGGGGTGCGCTGCGCAGACAGAGCAGCAGCTAAGAGACTATTCACTGTGGCACCCTGCTGGGGCGTTGCTCACAGGTCGAATCCGCCCTGCCTAGGAGACAAGTTGCTGTGGGGTGATGGGAGAGCTTTTGGAGAACAAAGTGGAACACAGTGGCTGCTATGAGACTATTCGCTGTGGGACTGTGAGAGGGCGTTGAGCACAAAATGGAACATGGTGGCCGCGATGACACTCTCTGCTACAGGGCGATGGGAGGGCGATACCCGGCGGTGGCGATGGGAGTACAGCCAATGTGACCTTATGACAGCGTTGAGGACAAAGTGAGGGCGGGGATCAGCGAGGAGACAATCGGTTACCAGACGACCGGAGGGGATGCGTGCACACGAGGACCTGCGGTGGTGGTGGTGGCGATGAGACTATTTGCTATGGGACAATGGGACAGAGTAGAGGTCAAAGTTAAACCAGGCTGTGGTGATGAGACCTTGGGCGATGGGTGTATGGGACAGCTTTGAAGAAAAGTGAAACACCACGGTGGAGATGGGATTATTGGCGATGGGAAGACAGGACAGCATTGTTGTGCACAAAGGGGAAACCTGCGGCGGCCGTGAGCCTATAGGCGATGAGACCATGAGCCGGAGCTGGACACAAAGGGGTAATCAGCGGTGGCTTTGAGAAGAGTGGACAGCATTGAAGACAAAGTGAAAGCCAGCCACGGCAATGAGACATTTGTCTATGGGACGCTGAGAGGGTGTTGCGCACAGTGTGAAACACTGTGGCAGCGATGAGACAATTGGCTACTGGACGATGCGAGGGCGTTGCGCACAAAGGGGAACCTGGCGCTGGAGAGGAGACTCTTCGCTTGTGCAGAAAGTGAAACACGGCGGTGGGATGAGACCTTGGGCGATGGGAGACTGGGACTGCGTTGAAAAAAATGAAACCCGGCGGCGGCGAGGAGCCTATAGGGAGTGGGACCACGCGAAGGCGATGCGCGCACAGGAGAACCTGCGGTGGCGATGAGACTGTCAATGTTTGCCCTGGGAAGTCAGAGGGCGTCGCGGACGAGGGTGAAACAGCGGAGGCGGTGAGAATATTGGCAATCGAACCATAGAAGCGCGGTGTGGACAAAGTTAAATTTGGCGGTGGGAGTGAAACTATGGGCGATAGGACGATGGGAGGGCCTTGAGCACAAAGAGGAGCCAGGTGGAGTCAGTGAGACTATAGGCTTAGAGCCATTTTGGACAATGTGAGAAACAGCCAAGGCGATGAGACAGGCTATGGGACCCTGGGAGGGCGTTGCAGACAGAGGAGAAATCATTGGTGGCCAGGAGACAAGTAACCGTTGGACAGTTTGTGGGACTTTCTGGGGGCTAGACAGATTGTGGCCACCACCTGGGCAAGTGACCAGGAAACAGTGAGCTCCTGGAATGCTCTGGAACTTTCAGAGTGTCTCTCAAGGATTCGGCCGTGAGTTGGGGGTGTTAAGTATTCAATAGCTAAAAAGTAGGAATATTTTTAAAACACAGCAGTTTATTTTTTAATTAATTTTCTATTTAACTATTATACTTATTTAAATGAACTATTTCAAGTTTCCAATTTTATAATAAATATATATAAGGTATTTAGAGTATATTTTTGTTTAACAATAGCATTTTAATAAACATTATTTAAACTAGTCTTTGTATTAAAACAAGTATTTAATATACTTTTACATTTCTGTTTTTAATGGATGTAAACTTGTTAATAATTTCATGATTACTTTTCACTTACTTTTAATTGAGAGTATTACCATGTTTGAAAATTTCTACTGACCCCACGACAGTCTTAAGTAATTTTTAACTCATGTCCCTGAAATCCCTTTCCGAGGACTACATCGTTGGAAATAAGGTTGGAGTGCACAAGCAACTAAGACCAATTAGAAGGTCAGAATTTTTCATTTACTTTGGCAAGAATTTTATAAACTAAATGGAATTTGCCAGGATTTTATTGGCATAAAGAAGGCTTACTTTGTAAGACTCTCAAATGTAAGGTGATGTACATTTCTTCCTAATTAGTAAAAAGAAAAAAACCCACATCATATCAAGAAGGCCTACAGCATGAGCTGTCTGGTACATTCAAAGGAGTGAACAAGACAAGAGTAAGTAACCTGTATGGATACATGGAGAGCATCATACAACTCAGACGTTTCACACGGCTTCTGTGTATTTTAAATTCCTCGAAGGCAGGGGCCAGAAACTCGACTCCTCTGCAGGCTTGTTTTGCATGAATATCTCCAAGGTGCTCTGCAATTTTTAATCGGTGTTGTCACAAAAATCAAGTTGACATTGAAACTGCCACATTGACTTTTATTTCATAGATAATTTATTTCTCATATAAAAGTTTAAATAAATAAATAATGCATAAATCAATTTAAAAATAGGTTAGTCTTTAACTGTTCTTTGAAATCCAGTGCATTCCATTGTCAGTTACTTCAAGAGCCTCTGCTGCTGAAGAGTCTCACCTCAAAGTCACATAGTCCGTTCCCAGAGCCACAGGTGGGATATGTTCAGTCATGGAGGCAACTTGTTAGGCTCTTCAGGAAAGAAAAGTTCCTGAGCAATTGCACTTGCACAACTGTCCAGGCACACCTGTTGTACTCCTTGGACTTCAGGTACTGCACGAGGTTGAAGTAATATTTCTGCAGGCGACGATCAATTGTGTCTCCCAGAGTGGAGTTTTGCTTCTGCATGATTTCCTTCTGGATTGGCTCCAGATGATTCATCTGCCCATCGAGTTCCTCAAGGAGGTGCTCAATGATGGTCTGAGACCAGCCAGTGCTGGAGAAGTCTCTGGTGAGAATGCCGAAGATCTGCTGGAGCATCTCATACATGACCAGTACGGCATCTTCCTTCTGGAACTGCTGTGCTTGCTTCATCTCCTCAGGCATCTGGAAGTCCATCCTGAACTCGAGGCAGTGTTGAGGAGTTGAAGGTAACTGCCACAGGAGTTTCTGGCACACCTCAAGGCTCCGTTCTTGTTGGAATCGAAGCAAGCTGTAGCTCCTGGAAAGAGCTGTGGTGGAGAGACACAGCAGGAGAACCGTCTGGAGGAGGCACCGGTAGGTCATGGTGAAATCAGGCACAGGGCTACCTGTTCTGCTAGTAGGTGCTGAAGCTGAGTGAATGACTTTGCAGAGTGAATGTCCTTCCTCCTTGAGAGTGGGCTACTTATACAGGATGGCCCTCCATCTTTCTTATACAGGATGCCCCTTCCTTCTTTCTATTTGAGAGGAATTTCCCACTTTCAGGTCTCCCTTTCAGTTCTCCTGTGTCATTTGAATTATTAGTTGCCTCTAAAACTCTTTTTCTTTAAGCTCCTTGGTGTTTTCATTTATATATGCTACTGCTAAGTCTCTTCAGTCGTGTCCGACTCTGTGTGACCCCATAGATGGAAGCCCACGAGGCTTCCCCCATCCCTGGGATTCTCCAGGCAAGAACACTGGAGTGGGTTGCCATTTCCTTCTCCAATGCATGAAAGTGAAAAGTGAAAGTGAAGTCACTCAGTCGTTTCTGACTCTTCACGACCCCATGGACTGCAGCCTACCAGGCTCCTCCACCCATGGGATTTTCCAGACAAGAGTACCGGAGTGGGGTGCCATTATATACCACATGGAAAAAAGATATAGAACCTGATTGTTTGATGTTTTTTAAAGTTTCAATGAATTGCTGAATGTTAAAGAAAAATATAAGCCAAATCTTTTGAACTAGATTATTACATGATTCTTTCATTTCAAAAGATTTTTTTTTTCTTTTCATATTATGAGGTTTGTGGAGGGGGGGCCTTGTTTGTAAGAGTTTTCTTTTTCATAAGAATTAGGTTTAATTCTTAAATCTACTATTACAAAACAATAATACTTGCAGTTTATGATTTTTAAATAGATACCTATTTTTTTCTATCTAAAAGAGAATAATGTTAAACTAAGTTGATGAACAATAAACACATGATACATGTATGATTTAAATTAAATACATGCAGTTTATAATTTTTAAAAAGGCACCTATTTTTTCCTATCGAAAAGAGAGTGATATTCCTAGAGGAGTGGGAGGGGGCACGGAGATTCCAGAGGGATGTGCTGTCCAAACACTANTAAGTTGATGAACAATAAACACATGATACATGTATGATTTAAATTAAATACATGCAGTTTATAATTTTTAAAAAGGCACCTATTTTTTCCTATCGAAAAGAGAGTGATATTCCTAGAGGAGTGGGAGGGGGCACGGAGATTCCAGAGGGATGTGCTGTCCAAACACTACATCTAGTAGCTTCCAGCTGACCTCTCACACATGAATAGGGTGACAGTCCAGTCTGTACCCCAGTCTCTTTTCAGGGTGAGTTAGTAGGTCTGTATCCTCAGAATCCAATAACCTCCACGAAGAGTGAGAAATGTAAACAGACAAATAAAGATAAATAAATAGATACTGGGAGTTAGCAAAGCGGTCCACTATCCTTTTAGGTAACACTGCGCCTAAGAGCCTGCTACCCTCCTTGGCTCNGCGTGTCACTGTGGTTGATATCTACACAGCCATATATTATGCTTTTCACACCTCCTTAGTTGTTCCTGGGAGAAGAGTCTGATCAAAATCAAAAAAGGGAGAAATATTCATGCAAAATTTGGCGTTTCAAGGTCACCAAGAAATGTTCAGTATGAAAAGAGCTTATAAGAGAACCTTTGATTTTTCTCATTTTTCCCTCATTTGCCCTTTTCTCCTTTCTTTAAGAAATTTATAATACCTTTATAATACCACCTGAGTAGGCTTTAAGCTCACTGGAGACATTATAGGGAACAATATCACTGATACCATTTGTTAAAAATGAGTTATTTTGCAACTGTAATGCACAAGGCACTTTTTAAGGTGCTGGTTGTCCTAAAAATTTCATGTTTGCCTGTGTTTCTTTCTCTTTCTCCTCTACCACTGCAACATTCCTCAGGATACTTTGCTTCAGTCTTTGTGTGATAGTACAGATGATCTCATCTCCTTAGATGTTTCACAGGGAAGTGATAATCTACCATACATTCAGGGATACTGAGGTTGCAGTTACATTCAACCCTTGTAGTGGCATGTCTTACCAATTCTGTAAGGTACAGACAATTTTTAATAATATTAATGACAGAAATTTTTACAAGCAGCCTCTTAGCAAAGTGTTTTTAATAAACATGACATTAATCTTCAGAGCTTCCTTATGAGATAATTACTATAATTATTGACATGTTTGCAAATAAGGAAACAGAAAACTCAGAGAGATTACTTAACTTGCTAACAATCCAGATTACCTGCATAAGTGGTACTTGACCACTATACTCTTCAGCCTTCTCGTTATTTCTCACTAACCTTAAGCATTCTCCTTTAGCTACATTACGCACAGTTGTAATTAAGTAATCCATCTAATTATGTAACACTTGACTGACCTGATAGATTGTAAGCCCTCTAAAGGCAGTAATCTCACATGGGGAGAATCCAGGAAGATGTCTGTCCCAGAGGAAGTGCACAGAGGGGTCTCTGTCCCATTGTTCGTCACTAAGGCTTGTCCGACTCTCTTTGATCACATGGACTACAGCATCCAGGTTTCCCTGTCCTTCTCTATCTCTCAGAGTTTGTTAAAATTCATGTTCATTGAGTCAATCCAATGCAATCTAATCATCTCATCCTCTGTTATCTCCTTCTCCTGCCCTCAATCTTTCCCAGCATCAGGGTCTTTTCCAGTGAGTGGGCTCTTCCCATCAGGCGGCCGAAGTATTGGAGCTTCAGCTCTGTCCCAGGAGTAGTTCTGAGATAGCTATACACACCAAAGTTTGTAGTAGCCCTAGTATTTGAAGACTGTTTCAGAAAATGATAATCTTCTGGAAACAAAGGTAGTAAATTTATAAGGATTTAACTTTCTGGATAATTTCTCAAAATATTATCTCAGGTGGAAGCAGAGACTCTCAGACTTGTTGTTTAGTTGCCATAATCTGCCAGGCTCCTCTGTAGAGCTCAACAAAACACCACTTGAAATACAGGACTGGAGCTTATCAGGTGCGAAGGGAACTGTGTACTCAGCTGTCATCTAATGATTGTACTGTCCCTGGAATGAGCGAATGGCCCTTTCGTGACAATGAAGAATAGGAATTGGAGAGGAGGACCTTCCTAAGAGTTCCTCTAAAATAGGAAGCACATCGCCCGAGCAGACAGCTCGGTCCAGTGCCTGAGACAGTGGACCTGGGGCAAGACTCGTGGGTTGATGTCACAGTTCCAGCCTGCACTGCCTGTGTGACCTGCAGCGCTACGGTTTCTCCTCCTAAATGGAACTGATCATCACAGAAGCTTCGCTGGACTTTTCTGAAGAAAGTAGGATGTAACGTAGTTCAGACAATGCTTGGACATATAAGCTTTCAGTACCTGTTACCTGTTCCCACGAGGCAGAAAATTCACACATCCATCTCCNCTGCAGCGCTACGGTTTCTCCTCCTAAATGGAACTGATCATCACAGAAGCTTCGCTGGACTTTTCTGAAGAAAGTAGGATGTAACGTAGTTCAGACAATGCTTGGACATATAAGCTTTCAGTACCTGTTACCTGTTCCCACGAGGCAGAAAATTCACACATCCATCTCCGGAAACTGGATAGAATTTCCCTGAGATGACCTGCTTCCCTTCCCTTAATGCTCAGCTCACTGGTCAACATTATCACATCTAGTCTCACATTTGAGTGAACGTGATGTGCTGTCCAAACACCATATCTAGTAGCTTCCAGGGAACAGCTGACCTCTCACACATGAATAGGGTGACTGTCCAGTCTGTACCCCAGTCTCTCTTCAGGGTGAGTTAATAGGTTTACATACTCAGAATCCAATCACATCACCAAAGAGTGAGAAATGTGAACAGACAAATAAAAAGAAATAGATAGATACTGGGAGTTAGCAAAGCGGTCCACTATCCTTTTAGGTAACACTGAGCCTAAGAGCCTGCTACCCTCCTTGGCTCTTTCTGCAGCTAAACAGTTTCACATAAGCTGCTCTGAAATCTGTCATCTGTAGAGCTCTGCGTCCCTGTTTNAGACAGTGGACCTGGGGCAAGACTCCTGGGCTGATGTCACAGCTCCAGCCTGCGCTGCCTGTGTGACCTGCGGCTCTACGGTTTCTCCTTTTAAATGGAACTGATCATCACAGAAGCTTCACTGGACTTTTCTCAAGATTGTAGGATGTAACGAACTTCTGACAATGCTTGAATATATAAGCATTCAGTATCTGTTAACTATTCCCACGAGGCAGAAAATTCACACATCCAACTATGGAAACTGGATACAGTTTCCCTGAGATGACCTGCTTCCCTTCCCTTAATGCTCAGTTCACCGGTCAACATTATCACATCTAATATCATCTCTGCCTGAACATGATGTGCTGTCCAAACACCATATCTAACAGTTTCCAGGGAACAGCTGACCTCTCACACATGAATAGGGTGACCGTCCAGTCTGTACCCCAGTGTCTCTTCATGGTGAGTTAATAGGTCTATATCCTCAGAATCCAATAACATCACCAAAGAGTGAGAAATGTGAACAGACAAAGAGAAATAAATAGATACTGGGAGTTAGCAAAGCGGTCCACTATCCTTGTAGGTAACACTGCGCCTAAGAGCCTGCTGCCCTCCTCTGGCTCTGTCTGCAGCTAAACGGTTTCACATAAGCTGCTCTGAAATCTGTCATCTGTAGAGCTCTGCATCCCTGTGTGTGTAGTTAAGTGACATTTTGTCATTTGGACAGAGACGTCACTATAGTTTCTTCAGTTACATCATTTACTTTCTCTTTACCTTTGTGCATTACTTCTTCATTCACTGCTTGCTTTTATTTTCTAGGAATGTTCAATGAGTGGAAAGTTTTGTCTCTTGAAAAATTACTGAGGAAATACATTAAGTGCCCTATTCATTTACGTTTTCTGTTCCTGTTTTGCAATAAACCTCAAAGTGGAAATAGAGAAGATTGTAGGAGCATTAGCACAGCTTTTACAAACTGAAATACAAATGACAAAGCAGAGGCAGCAGTATGAGAACTGTATAAAAGTACCTAAGAAAAAAGTGGGTTGCTTAGACGTGGCAGGACAATGGTCTGGGCTAAGAAGGCACATTCTAATCAGTTGAACACTTGGACACGAGTGGTGGTTACACTTTATTAATTTGGACAGAGAAGAGCATCAGGATTTAAGATGGAAATGTTATAGTCACAAATTCTATTTAAATGTTCTAATTATTGAACCATTTCTTTTGTATTTAGAATTTTTCATTCTAGGTATCACAATTCAGATTGTATGCGTGGAAAACAAAACAGAGACGATTTTTTGGAATGAATATGACAATCTTAATAAATAAATTTTCCATTATAATAGCAATTTCAAAAATTCAAAATTTGANCTGTCCTTCTCTATCTGTCAGAGTTTGTTAAAATTCATATTCATTGAGTCGATCCAATGAAATCTAATCATCTCATCCTCTCTTGTCCCCTTCTCGTCCTGCCCTCAATCTTTCCCAGCATCAGGGTCTTTTCCAGTGAGTGGGCTCTTCCCATCAGGTGCCCACATTATTGAAACTTCAGCTCTGTCCCAGAGGTAGTTTTAAGAGAACTATACACACCCAAGTTTGAGTAGACCTAGTATTTGAAGACTGTTTCAGAAAATGATAATCTTCTGAAAACAAAGATAGAGTAAATTTAAATGGATTTTTTAACTTTCTGGATAATTTCTCAAAATATTATCTCAGGTGGAAACAGAGACTCTCAGAGTTGTTGTTTAGTTGCCATAATCTGCCAGGCTCCTTTGTAGAGCTCAACAAAACACCACTTGAAATACAGGACTGGAGCTTATCAGGTGCGAAGGGAACTGTGTACTCAGCTGTCATCTAATGATTGTACTGTCCCTGGAATGAGCAAATGGCCCTTTCGTGACAATGAAGAATAGGAACTGGAGAGGAAGACCTTCCTAAGAGTTCCTCTGAAATAGGAAGCACATCGCCCGAGCAGACATCTCGGTCCAGCGCATGAGACAGTGGACCTGGGGCAAGACTCCTGGGCTGACGTCACAGCTCCAGCCTGCGCTGCCTGTGTGACCTGCGGCGCTACGGTTTCTCCTCTTAAATGGAACTGATCATCACAGAAGCTTCACTGGACTTTTCTGAAGATTGTAGGACGTAACATAGTTCTGACAATGCTTGGACATATAAGCTTTCAGTATCTGTTACCTGTTCCCACGAGGCAGAAAATTCACACATCCATCTCTGCAAACTGGATAGAATTTCCCTGAGATGACCTGCTTCCCTTCCCTTAATGCTCAGCTCACCAGTCAACATTATCACATCTAATATCATCTCTGCCTGAACATGATGTGCTGTCCAAACACTACATCTAGTAGCTTCCAGGGGACAGCTGACCTCTCACACACGAATAGGGTGACCGTCCAGTCTGTACTCCAGTGTCTCTTCATTGTGAGTTAATAAGTCTATATCCTCAGAATCCAATAACATCACCAAAGAGTGAGAAATGTGAACAGACAAATAAAGATAAATAAATAGATACTGGGAGTTAGCAAAGCGGTCCACTATCCTTGTAGGTAACACTGCGCCTAAGAGCCTGCTGCCCTCCTCGGCTCTGTCTGCAGCTAAACGGTTTCACACAAGCTGCTCTGAAATCTGTCATCTGTAGAGCTCTGCATCCCCATGTGTGTAGTTAAGTGACATTTTGTCATTTGGACCGAGACGTCACTATAGTTTCTTCAGTTACATCATTTACTTTCTCTTTACCTGTGTGCATTACTTCCTCATTCACTGCTTACTTTTACTTTCTAGGAATGTTCAGTGAGTGGAAAGTTTTGANGTCCAAACACTACATCTAGTAGCTTCCAGGGGACAGCTGACCTCTCACACATGAATAGGGTGACCGTCCAGTCTGTACTCCAGTGTCTCTTCATTGTGAGTTAATAGGTCTATATCCTCAGAATCCAATAACATCACCAAAGAGTGAGAAATGTAAACAGACAAATAAAGATAAATAAATAGATACTGGGAGTTAGGAAATCGGTCCACTATCCTTTTAGATAACACTGCGCCTAAGAGCCTGCCACCCTCCTCGGCTCTGTCTGCAGCTAAATGGTTTCACATAAGCTGCTCTGAAATCTGTCATCTGTAGAGCTCTGCATCCCCATGTGTGTAGTTAAGTGGCATTTTGTCATTTGGACAGAGATGTCACTATAGTTTCTTCAATCACATCAGTTACTTTCTCTTTACCTTTGTGCATTACTTCCTCATTCACTGCTTACTTTTACTTTCTAGGAATGTTCAGTGAGTGGAAAGTTTTGATCTGTTGAAAAATCACAGAGGAAATACATTAAGTGTTCTATTCATTTACGTTTTCTGTTCCTGTTTTTGCAAGAAACCTCAAAGTGGAAATAGAAAAGATTGTAGGAGCATTAGCAGCTTTTACAAACTGAAAAACAAATGACAAAGAAGAGGCAGCAGTATGAGAACTGTATAAAAGTACCTAAGAAAAATGTGGGTTCCCTGACATGGCAAGGACAATGCCCTGGGCTAAGAAGGCACATTCTAACCACTTGAACACTTGGACAGGAGCTGTGGTTACACTTTATTTCCATGAAGGTTACTTTGGAGGATTCATCATCTTGGTATAAGCTTAGTTTGTAACCAGGAAGGGTTAATTTTGAATTTACACTGGATATGCTTCTGTGACTTAAACTCTTTTTGTCCCAGAAATTCACATTTGGGAAGGCCAGAATCATAGATAGATATGACATCTTTGTTTGTTGACATGACATGAGATATCCCATTTCACACCACTCATGAAATGACTATAAGGAAGTGCAACTAACACATCCTCCTACCTGAGGCTTGCTTGCTATTTGTGGAGATATTTTCAGGAAATAAAAGTCCTTTTACTTTGTTTCCTCACCTCCCCCCATCTCTGATTCAAAAAAGAATCTGACATCCAGGACCACCACTGGATGGTTATTTTGAGGCACTAGCCTTTCATCTTCTCAGTCAGCCAGTTTCTGAATAAAGTCCTTTCCTGATCCCAACACCTTGTCTTGGAATCACTGATTTACTCTGCTGTAAGCAGAGCCACTTGGACTCTCTAACAAGCTCAGCATAGTGATTGGCACATAATAAATATTTACTAATTTTCTCAGTTATGGAGAGCAAATAAAACCAAAATCGGCAAATTAAAAGTTCTGCTGCAGAGAATAAGGTGAGATTCGTGCATATAAAGCTCAGATATTTTTCACATCTGATTAAGTCTTTCAAGAGGCAGCAAAAAAGATTTGAAACAGAAGTCTACCAAAGTTTCCTTAAAAGTTGATCTTAGCATCAGGAGGAAAGATCCAGTAACTCTTAATATATCACTAGTTCCAAGTTACTGAGATGATGAGCATTCCACTGAGTTAGAACATCTACTTTTTCAATGAATACATTTTATTCAATGTAAGGATACAGAAGAGCAGAAACTCATGACAGATTTCCAGGCTCTTGAAGTAAAAGCAAAGCCCCAAATGAGGTAGTTCATCAATGTGGGTAAACTCAGAATGTGAAAATTTTGGACTTAATATTTAAGAGGCACACAAGAGAAGATCCTTAGATGAAATGAAGATGAAACAAAGCTCACATCGCTCATCCCACCTGGAATGCTTCCTTGTGGAACTGACCAATGGGTCTTCGTCTCCTCAGTGATGACACTGATGACGCTCATCTCTAACCGCATCTCTTCCTCTGAGTCCATGAACTGCCTCAGAGCCTTGGCTTGGAAGAGCAGGAGACCTTCAAATTTGGATCAAATAAACACATTCTCTCTCTTTCCTGTCTGGGGTACAGGAAAGACTTCAGATTCCCTCAGGAGCAGCTGAGTGGTGGCCAGCTCGAGGAGGCCCAGGCCATCTCTGTGCTCCACGAGATTTTCCAGCGGAGCTTCAACCTCTTCCACACAGAGCGCTCCTCTGCTGTCTGGGACACCACCCTCCTGGAGCAGCTCCTCACTGGACTCTATCAGCAGCTGGATGGCCTGGACGCCTTCCTGGGGCAGGTGACGGGAGAGGAAGACTCTGCCCTGGGAAGGATGGGCCCTACCCTGGCCATGAAGAGGTACTTCCAGGGCATCCATGTCTACCTGCAAGAGAAGGAATACAGTGACTGCGCCTGGGAAACTGTCAGAGTGGAAATCACAAGGTGCTTTCTGTATCAACAAGTTCCTAAGAAAACTCAGGAAGTAAGAAGGAACCTGATCCTCGGTGACTCGTGTCCTAGACTCTGATTCCTGCCTCAGCGATGAGAGTTTGAGGGACAGTCGATATTGGCATTAATGCTGAGAAATCAACACCAGCTGCTTTTAGAATTAGATGAAATATATCTGATGCCCTGTGGCTGAATCTTATGGAATGACATGTTTTTGTATGAATGTAACTCATTTATTTATATTAATTTATTTCCATGGTACTTGCATTTATATGTTCTATCTACTACATGCATGCATGCTATACATGCTAAGTTGCTGCAGTTGTGTCTGACTCTATGCCACCCTATGGACAGCAGCCCACCAGGCACCTCTGTCCACAAGATTCTCTAGGCAAGAATACTTGAGTGGGTTGCCATTTCTCTCTCCAGTTTGTTCCATCAGTTCAGTTCAGTTGCTCAGTCATGTCCGACTCCTTGGGACCCCATGAATCGCAGCACCCCAGGCCTCCCTGTCCATCACCATCTCCTGGAGTTCACTCAGACTCAC